>JBBMKE010339915.1:0-13292 GCA_037834125.1 Lippia alba | reverse complement strand
TACGTAGATTATACTTGTAAAATATTTTTATTTGTATATAAAATATATTTATTTATATAAAATATAGTCGTGTCGGAACCGTGTAGTGTCCTAAAATTTTTAAAAAATATGTGTCGCCGTATCCGTGTCCGTGCAACATAACTAGCAAACATTATGAATTGAACGTATCTTCGAGGTTTCGATATGGGTAGTTTTTTTTATTAATTATATTAGGACTCCTAATATTTGATTTTGATGCAAAACACTCCTTTAACTATGTCGTTATTCTAGTGCTGCAATGTTTGTTAGAGATATTTTACACTAAATATGAATTGTCAGAACCCCGATGTAATAATAATATCCTGAGCGATAAATCTACGATTGCCACTAGACTGATCAGGATAGTGCTCTTAATCTACGCTACGAATTACATAAGCTACCATTGTTTTTATTTTTTATTCTATTTTATTTCCTTCAAAGTTCATGAAAACATAGGAAAAATACATCACATATCATGCGCGCCATCACTCCCCGGGCCTGGAAATTTATTACACAAATGCATCATACTTATTTAATAATCCAGTCTTGCCCAAAAGATGAAAAGAGTGATGAGATGATCAAGGACAAAACACCACTCTATAATTCGTCCCTCCGGGACAAGTAAAGGTGCTCGTCTGATCATCTTTCGGATAACTATAAGCATCCGGGCACCTATTCTTGAAAAACCTCGACAAATCTGTCGGCCCGCAATTCCCAGAATTGCAGCAGTAATTGTCCGTTCTATACACCGTGCATGGATTATTACACCCCCCGGAGGCCCGCAGCTGGTTCGGGCACTGCCCGTTAATGTCCGCCGTGCATCTGATAGCCTTACAGTTTCCGGGATTCGGGCTGAATTCCATCGGCACGTTAAACCCGTCGACAAGAGATATGTCGAAGAAGTCGAGGTTCTGATATTGGTTAAGAGCGTATTCCGCCAGTGTATTGGGCGGCACGCCGTAACCTTGGCACCGCAGGAGCCCGTTGCAGTCGCCGGTCTGGCACCGGCCTCGACCGGCTCCATCGAAGGAGCAGCCGGTCCGAGCCCATACACGGCCTCCTCGGGTTCCGGCAGCCACGTTGAAGGTCCAAGTTTGGCCCGAGTTGAGCCGGGTGCCGCCGCCGGGGGAGGCTGCCGCCCAGACTGTGAAGGGGCAGTTGTTTCGGACGGTGAATGTGGCGGCGTTGGAAGTGGTGGAGAAAAGGGTGATGAGTAGGAAGATGGAAATGGGGGTCATCATGATATATTGGTTTCTTGAATATTTGATTGTGTTGTGGTGTAAGAGATGAGTTTGAAGGGTACGTATATATAGATGCATGGTTCCTTAGTTGAAAATTCTACCACAAAGGTGATAGTGGGTAGACTTAGTACATTGTTTTGGAAATATATACAAGTGGAATGTGCTATTTAGGGTAGGGATGAGAAGTTTAATTTTATTTTTTTTAATAAATTATGGAAGTCTAGGTGAACAAAGAAAACTTTCTCAATTCCATTTGCATTCTCGTAATCTCGTTGATAGATGTATCGATGAAGGTTAATTAAAAGGTTTGTATTTAAGTTCGTATTATCATTTGTATAAAAAGTTTTAGACTTTAGTATTTAAAAAGATTATGATAATAATCGTCTTAATATGAAAATTTAGATCGATATGAATTAACAAAGTTGGAAACCTTTTTAAGTCAGAAGAAATCTTCGTATATCTAAATATGAATTGATTTAATGATTTCTATTGAATTTCAATTATGTTTACACGATCTATTGAATTGCAGCTTAATTCCTATGATTTATCGATGTAAAAGTCTGATATCATTCAATCCTTTTTCTTTTCTATTTTATAAAATTTTATCTTTTTCTCCTCATATTTTAAATTCTTTTAACATAGCACATTTTTCATATTATTTATTTATTACAATTATTAATTATAGAATATAAATTAATATACAAATTAATTTAAATATATTTAAACTATTTTTTTTATTTTGCACAAGCATCAACGAGTGTGTGAACTTTAATAGTTTAACTAATATCAACTTATTAGGAGGGTATAATTAAAAGCTTAAAACATTCATAAATTTTTAACCAAATGTTAGAAATTTGAAAATTAATTTTGCCGTATAGAGTAACTTCAAATTTCACGATCCCACATTTTGAGGATTTATATTGTGGTAGAAAGTTTTTGCTTAGACTCAATCTACTTTCTACTCTTTATCTTTTTCTTCTTATGTTATATTTGACTTTCAAGCATATAATTATTAACATTGATGCTTTGCGCGACTAAGTTTAGTTTTTTATTTAATTTCTTAAAACATTATCCCCATGTCTATTACCTATGTATTGCATCACATAATCCTTTTATTATAATTTCACGGGGTTGGTCATGAGGTATAATATAAGGTAGGTTAGTATAGGTTTAAACCCTCATATTCTCCATGGGGTGAGACAGTTTAATATACTATCATGGTAGAATTGTAAAATGATTAAATTAGGTTATTTTTATCAGTAGTTAAATAAAATTGAATTTTTTATATATAAACTATACATGTTCATGAATTTTACAAAGAATTTTAAAGAAAATTAACACAAATTCACAACTATAAACAATCATGTAGAGCTAGAATTAGTAGAGTAAAGAGGGAATAATGACAAGCTATTTGTGTCCTCTACCGAATATGGGATTTTAGTAGCGAAGCAGCAAATACGCAGAACAAGTATTAATACAAATTCAATATATACGGCACAAAAAGTTACTGCACGTAACAGATGCATGTTCCATACATGTACATTTACCGCCGAAGGTGGAATATTACCAAAAAGAAACTACCCGTAATCTTATACTAAAAAGGTTCAAATTAACAATCGGAATATGAAAAGGATCCATGAAATAAGAAGAAGAGCTGCCAAAAAGTTCGTCCACCTCTTTAGAGCTCTGATTACAGGCCAAAAAAGGTACACAAAATTTCAAATGAAGACATGGTTTGTCGGAAAGACCACTACTCCGAGGATTCAGAATTTCTTTTTCTGTGTATGGTTACAGATTAAACATTTAACAGGAAGGGTACAACAAGAACCATCACGAGGCCCTCTTCGGAGGAGCCATATAGTGAATGAGAGGTATCAGTACACCGAATGCAAGCATCTGTAATGATATTCCTGCAAACATTTTTAAACCATTCATACGGTAAACAAAAGATAATCTCTATCCACCTTTCAGACTGTAAACAGAACAATGAATCTCATGATAAACAGGTTTACCTAGTAAAACAGATGTAATTCGGAAAAGTTCGTGGATTGAGGCATCCAATCTAATCCAATCCAATCTACTCAAATCTTTGACAATCTGCCCTCAAAAAAGTTACAAAAATAACCATTTCCCCAACATGAGTTGTCGAAACTAAAGATCTAAAACGGACACCACATATTAACAAGACAGAGAAAAGGGACCAACCTCAAAGGTTTTTTCGTTTGTAAGGAGTGGTGCAACTGAGATGAGTGCAGCAACTGATGTTCCAAATAGATAAAACTTCAACAGATTAACGCGGCTTCGCCTTCGACCTTCAACAATACGAAACATCAAAAAGAATGAGATAAAAACATCTGGTTACACACTAGAACAATGATCTTTTACTTAGCCTTACCCAATTCTCCTATTAAGATAGAAAAAAAGCATAGAATAGGAGAAGACACAGAAACTCTATCAAGAGTGTTCCTTCTTGGTGTAGTTAGAAACAGAGCAGCCACCAGAAAGAGCAGGGCAAATGCCTGCAATGATTGGTGCAGAACACGAATCAAAACGAATAATATTGAAACAAATTCTTCTTGAAACAAGGTCTCGATCATCACGAAAACAATGCACTAAGCTGAATTAGATAAAGTTTTGCATTAGATAGTGAACCTTTCTCATTTCTTAAACCCGAAAACTGCACTATTGCATATGATTCAATGTACTCCAATATCTAGGCACAATTTACTCCATTTATGATTATATAACAAAATTGAAAAGCTTGTAATGGGGTTTCTTTTCTATTGAATTCTACTTCACAGTCCCCAATTTCCCCCCAAATCTGCCTCCATATTTCTCCAAAATCCCTACATTAATTTAAAAATTAAAAAAAAGAAAAAAAAGTTGACAGTAAATCGAAATATACCTGGACGAAGAGCAAGACTGACAGAAAAAGTTTCCCGTCAGCTACCATTTGATATCCTTTCAATTTGAACGAAAAGAAGCAATAAAGAGGCAGAAATGAGGAGAATAAAATCCAAATATTTCGTATAAACCCTCATTCGTGGAAATCGAACGATAAAAAAGATTCAGAAAAAACGTACTGGAATCGACGACCATGCGGTGGGAAAAATCGGAACCATCAGTCCCCGATGTTCTCCCATTAACGGATTTTCTTAGGCACATTTTCAACTGATTTCTTCTCCGGCCTTGTGCTCCTCTTCTTCTTCTCTAGACTGAAACAGTACAGGGAACAGAGACGCAGCAAGAATAGCCGTTTTAAGATGTTGGGCTGGGCTTAATTCAATTATTTGGGTATGGTAATGAATAGGGCTGTCAATGTATCAGATTTTAATCTGAATCCAATCTGACTTTAGCATATTCGTTCGATAAAAATATTCGGTGGAACATATTCATTAGCCAAAACAAATTGAGTGGATATAAAATTAAAAAATTCGATTAGTTAAGAATCCAAATATTATCGGATCCGGTTGTCGGATTTTCTTGTTGGGTTGGGATCTGAAATCTCCTGATCCGGTCCGAATCCGAGCAGTTGACAGCCCTAGTCATGATTCATGAATAGATAAACTATACTCGTGAAGCTGATGAATTTATCAAATCTATGTCTACACTACTATATTTTTCATGACATGTTTGACTTGTGTAATTTTGACGGAAGAGAATTTTTAATTTATTAGTTATGGTAATTTTTTTTAATTTTTATCAAAGTTCATATTTCTTTCATTATTCCCTTATAATAGAGCTTGCTGATCAGAACAAATTACAAAATATAACCAGGTACGAACATAAATTCAAGTGCCATAAAGTTTATGCTTATTCATTTTGATGGTGAAGTCCAGGTTTAGAAGAAAAAAAAATTAAATAAAATAAAAATAAAAAGCATGCATGAGAGACTACCAGGGCAGCTATTTCACCTTTGCCCGTCGTCTACCAAGCTAAGAAATTAGGTCAAATTAAGTTTGTAATGTGAACGTTATTACTTATTTCTACTCCAGAAGGAAATGGAAAATGATCACAAAATTAATTCAATGATCTTGTGGAATTAGGCGACGGTGTTTGGCAAATGTTGAAAAAAATAGCAGCTTTGTATATTCATTTTTCTTAAAGAAGAAACGTCAAAGAGCATTAGAAGGTGCTTAATATATAATTTAATACTTGTCCATCCGATAATATATAATTTAAGATTTAATATACCAAAGCGACCAATTTATTCGTCTTGATATATTTTATTTTTTGGAGATAAAATGAACAATATCTTAAAATTCATACACTTTTTAATTGGAATTCGATTTTACTTGCCGGAAATCTGATCTGATTTTATACGTGAACTAAGAATTTCGATGGACAAAATTAACTTTTGGCTAAAACTATGTATTGAATTGTTTGATTTTAGAGATAAAGTTCTATTTTATCGTTGAAAAATAAAATATATAAAAAATGTTGAATTGATGGAGTGGATGAAATTTGGTACATCATACTCTCACTCTTATTACAATCCAACATATTACAATCCACGTAGAAATGCCTGTGACTTCATACACATCATTCTCTCCCTCACTCATATTCGCATTGCACATTCACATTGTTCTATTTTCAGTATATATAAAGAAAAATATGTATCTAAATAACGATATATATAGTCCATCAAATTGAAGTTCACGAAAATGTAAGAAAATACAACACGATCATGCATGTCATCACTCCTCGGGCCAGGCCCAGAAATTTATTACACAAATGCATGATACTTTTTCCTTTTTTTTTTCTTTTTTTTTGGTTACAGATACTTATTTCACTCGTGGTTATGGATACTTATTTCACTCATACATGATATATCAATAACCCAGTCTTGCCCAAAAAGACTGATGAGATGATCATCAAGGACAAAACACGACTCTATAATTCGTCCCTCCGGGACAAGTAAAGGTGCTCGTCTGATCATCCTTGGGATAGCTATAAGCATCCGGGCACCTATCTTTGAAAAACTTCGACAAATCTGTTGGCACGCAATTCCCAGAATTGCAGCAGTAATTGTCCGTTTTATACACCGTGCATGGATTGTTACAACCATCCGGAGCCCGCAGCTCGTTCGGGCACTGCCCGTTAATGTCCGCCGTGCATCTGATAGTCTTGCAGTTTCCGGGATCCGGCCCGAATTCCATCGGTACGTTAAACCCGTCGACAAGAGATATGTCGAAGAAATCGAGGTTCTGGAATTGGTTGAGTCCGTATTCCGCCAGTGTATTGGGCGGCACGCCGTAGCCTTGGCACTCGAGGCGGCCGCAGTCGCCGGTCTTGCACCGGCCTTGGCCGGCTCCATCGAAGGAGCAGCCGGTCCGAGCCCATACGCGGCCTCCTTGGGTTCCAGCAGCCACGTTGAAGGTCCAAGTTTGGCCGGAGTCGAGCTGTCTGCCGCCGCCAGGGGAGGCTGCCGCCCAGACCGTGAAGGGGCAGTTGTTTCGGACGTTGAATGTGGCGGCGTTGGAAGTGGTGGAGAAAAGGGCGATGAGGAGGAAGATGGAAAAGGGGGCCATCATGATATAATTGGTTTCTTGAATATTTGATTGTGGTGTGGTGTAAGAGATGAGTTTGTAGGGTATGTATATATAGATGCATGGCTGCGTAGACTTAGTACAGTGTTTTGGAAATATATACGCGTGGAATGTGCTATTTAGTTTAGGGTAGGGACGAGAAGTTTAATCAATTTGTGGAAGTCTAGGTCGGCAAGAAAACTATCTCAATTTTTTTGTTTCGCCGCACCATAAGCTGGAATTTGAACCTAAGTGAGTGTTGAAAAATCACTTGAACTGATTCCTATTGACAAAAATTATCTCAATTAAATTATATGAGATGTTTAGAAATTGGAACAAATGTTATTTGGCTGCATTTTGAACATTTTATAAATTAGAGGGAGGTTTCTTTATTTAAAAAATCTGAAGTCCCCCCAGAAGTATTAGAATTGGCTTAGCATGAAAATTTCATAAATTTTATATCGACTCTCGGGGTTGTATTTTCTGAAACAAGGAGTTATTCGTAGGCCCAGGCCTGGCTCGGTCAAACCGGTGTAACGAGGGGGCGAGTGTTTTGCACTTGTTGTGTGGTTGATAGTAAATTTAGGGAGAGTGATCAATCAAATGACAAGTGTAATTCACTTGCTTTTTTAATTGGTTGGGTTCGGCCAAGCCGGGTTTGAGCTAAAATTTTCCTATTCGTAGTTACATTAAGGATTTCTTTTGAGTACACAAAATTTTAGGTTAAAAGAATAACAAGGTAGAGTTGAATTAAGGATATTGGACATAAATTTCCTAAATTCTGTTAAATCTGTATACTTTTTTTTTTAAATCTGTATATCTTCATTTCTCCTTTAATTTCTTTTATTTTGGATTTAAACTAGGAATCACACGAGTCATTTAGCTATTAGCAAATATCCATACCGAGTAGGGGAAGGGTGACCGAAGATTCTCACTCAGATTCAATTTCATCGAGTCCAATCATTAATTTGCAAAATGCAATATATTTGTTATGTTGTAAATTTTTTATTCCAAAATAATATAAAATACTAATCACACAATTAATTACATTTGATCGAACTGGAACCGTGCATACTCGGATTCGATTCAAACTTTCAATATTTTAGAAAAATTTATCATGCAGTATGACGGGCCAAGTGAAATTAAATATTTTCGCAACCATACAAGTCTTATAGTAACAAATAAGTAAATAACCCCAAGCTAAGTTTTGGGTCATCCCGCAACAAATATGACTAGATCACATCATTCTTCTATTATATATATCTGATGTACTATTAGTTAATTTTCTGCACTAGCAAAATTATGAGCATTTCTCACTTTAAAACGACTTAAAGTTTTAGTATTTTAAACTGACAAATTTATTTGTATGTCTCACTTTAAAACGAGTTACGATTTCTTAATTTAAGCATTTGCCAATATGAAGAAGAATTTTATTTTTTTGATTTAACACATGATTATTATAAAATGGTGCGATTTGGTATTTATTATCAATAGGTAAATAGAATTAATTAAGTTTTATCTTATATTATTTTTTAAAATATATTTTGAAATTGTATATAAAATAAAGTTATATTTATATATAATTATTTAAAATATTTTTTTGTTAGATATTTTAAGACACTCCTACACTCAAAATCTTTTTAAAAGAATTTTGCGTATCAGCATGCCTGCCCTAATTGCTCCTGTATCTACTTTATCTGACTTTGATGAAACCGAAAATTTCAGCTCATTTAGCTCTACCGAACTCAACAAGTTATAATATATTTGTCATTTATGATGTAGGGACACTTCTAAAAATATTATTTTGTTGTGTTGTATTCTGTTGGACACTCGTGTCTGATGCTTCTCACTTGAAAAATTTTTAAAAAATTCGTATCACCGTATTCGTGTCGTGTCGTGTTCGTATCCGTGCATCATAGCTTGCCATTGAATTTATTTGTATATCTAAATCTTTTCACTAAGACTATGAAATACTCAAGCACTCGTAAAATGATTTAGCCTAATCAAATTCAGATCAAAATTACCGGATTGTCGTGGAGAAGGTTGACAACGAGACCAATGAGATTTGAAAATTTTGAGATTGCATTAAATTCTAATTTATAATAGAGTAAAGGGACGACTTAAAAGACCACCTCGCAACTAGTCAAGTCAAATCAACCTCACATATCTTGCGAGAAATTAAAGCATTTCCAACCACGGGGTGACTCTGCTTTCAGGACATGTTCAATGGAATCATGTCCAACATTATGGTTCCCTAGTTCCAGTGATGATTCTCAATTGATAATTGCATGTATGAAAATATAGATTCTTTCCCCAAGATTTGAAAGAAATTATGAATTCTTTTTCTAATATTTAAATTTTCTCTCACAAATATTACGTAAATTTTATTGATTTACTTATATATCAAGAATTCTATGTTTTGAAACCCGGACCGGACCGGCCGGTCGGACCGGTTCGACCGGTGACCGGCCGCCGTTCTAGTCCGGTTGACCCTCCTAAACCAGCCACCTCACGGACCAGTTAGGCCCGCTTAAAATCGGTCAAAAATCGGAGTTGGGACCGGACCGGATTGCGGGCCGGATGGACCGGATTTCTTTATTTTTTTAATTTTTTTTTTTTTTGCAAAACCTTATATTTTGTATAGTGGGACAGCAAGGAATTGATCCTTGCACCCCTTGGATAGAAGAAAAGCACTTTAACTAACTGTGCTACTTCAATTGTTGTGTCTTTGACTTCAAAATAATATATAACATAGAAAATATCACTGTTGTGAAAACAAAAATTAAAATTCATTTAACAAACCGAAAAAATAACAATTAATGTGTTTATTTTGTTTTTTATAATATATATTTATATAGATATAAGTTATGTGCAATATCCTTTTTATTTATTTTTTACAATAAAAGTATGATATTTTTAATTTAATCTTCTATTTATATTGTTAATATTTTGAATGTTAACTATTTCTCTATCTAGTTATATATTTTATTATGTTTGTAGATTTATAATTTGAAATTTTATTATTAGAAATGTTATTTGAAAATTAATAAAAATTTGAAAGTGATTTAAAATAATGTTTCTTTCTTATATAATTTACCCATTTAATTATTTTGAATACATATTTATAATATTATAAAATATATATAATTATTACATAATTATGACGTCATACCGGTCTGACCGGTGGTCGAACCGGTCGAATCAGTAAAACCAGTAACCAGTAAGGCTCCCCGGTTCGACGTCCGGTCCGGGTTTCAAAACATAGGGTTGAAGTGAGAGAAAAGAATGTAATAGAAGAAAATAGAAAATAAATTTAAAAAAAAAAAGACACTAAGAGACCAAACTTAGATCTGTCGCTTAATAGATAGTACAGATAACTAACACTTTTTAATAAGCCGATAAAAATTAACCTAAAAAAATAATATTACATAATTAATACTTCCTAATTATATAGACAAATAATAGTAACTATTGTTTTTCTCTTACTAGTTTAATTATATTTTTGGAATTTATTTTAGAGGCCGCATCAGTGGGATCCAAAGTAATTTAAGCGTTTTATAATTGTGCTTCGAGTAGACCCTTGATTCCAATAACACCTAGCTGGAAGTCTAGAACTACCTTTTCATAGTATATTAAAAGGATAATTATGAATAGCCTCTTGAAATTTAGTGATATTATAAATTATCCCCTGATAAATTGTGAATTCTTCCTTGATATTTACACTCTCTCATAAAATTGTGAACTCTTCCTTAATATTATACGTTGCATGGTTCATTACTTGCCCCGAAACCCGTTCATAGGTTCTCAAAATTGATTTGATAGCCTCCATTGCTTTAACATCAGCCCTTCCGCAGGTTAAGGTATCATCTGCAAAAAGTAGATGGGAAACCTTCGGGCTCCTCTGCATACCGCGACCCCAGCCAAATTCCCTCTACGTTCCTTATCCTACAAGAGAAGGGAAAGCACCTCTGCGCAAAAAAGGAAGAGATAAGGCGAGAGAGGGTCTCCTTGACGAAGCCCTCTCTCCGGGACCAACGAACCAAACTTCAGACCCTCTAACATGAAATCATAAGAAACAAAAGACACACACATCATAATACGATTAATGAACTCACTAGGAAAGCCTAACCTTGTCATCACCCGCTCGATAAACCTCCATTCCACTCTATCGTAGGCCTTGCTCATATCGAGCTTCAGACTAAAACACCCATTCTTTCCTGTACGACGCTGCTTGATATAATGACCTCAAAAGCCACGAGTACATTATCACTGATCAAACGGTTAGAAATAAAAGCGGATTGGGTGGGAGAGACAAGATCATCAAGCAGAGGTTTAATGCGATTAGCCAGAACTTTAGAAGCTAATTTGTAAATCACATTGCAAAGGCTAATAGGTCTAAATTGAGTAATCAGCTCAGGAGATTTGCACTTAGGGATTAAAACAATATGGGTAAAATTGAGCAGTTTATCAAAGTTCCCCCCATTAAGAATAAATCCAAGACACAATGAACCACATTATCACCAACAATGTTCCAATAACGTTGAAAAAATAACGGGGGAAAGCCATCAGGGCCTGGGGATTTAAGGGGATACATGGACTTAAGTGCCTTAGCTACATCACTCCACATATACGGGGAAAGCGGGCGTTGGAAGTTGTCGGGCGTTACTCTATTTGGCGCCATCCGAAGCACGCTGTCAAGATCACTCACATTGCAGCCATTGGTCTTAAAGAGGTTACCGAAATAGGATTCTATGATCTGTTTAATACCCTCCTCCGAGTACTGGGCTCTACCATCATCATCTTTGAGAAAATCAATGTGGTTCGTTTTCTGTCTTTGAGAGACTAGGCTTTTTGCTGGAAAAACTTCGTATTCCTATCTCCTTCCCTAAGACAATGTACTTTCGATCTCTGCTTCCAAAGTATCTCCTCTTCTAAAAGAGCTTGCCCCAATTTCTGTTTCAAAACTGTTTCCTCCCTTTTCGAATCCTCAGAGATAGGTCCTTCTCTCAAGGCCTTAATCCGATCCTCCCACTTTGCCTTTTCGTGCCTTTAATTCGTTGTCGCTGCCTCTAATTAAGGAAGCCAACCTTACACCTTTCAATGTTCTCCAGCACCGTTCCTGAAGCAGAGGTATTACCGGTAGAGCTCCAACAAGATTCAATAACTTCTCGGCAATCTTTGCTTTTGATCCAATATGCTTCGAACTTGAAGGGTTTACCTCCCTTCTCTCGCGCTTCTCTCCATTAAACAGCCTCGTAAGAATAGGGATATGGTCAGAACAGGACTCAGAAAGATGTGTCACCCGAGCTTCCAGAAATCGAGCTCTCCAAGAGTCCGTCGCCACCGATCGGTCCAATCTGGCTCGGAGGGTATATTGTAATTTTAATTAGTGTTCGATTATATAATTATAATATTAGTTAATTTTGGATTTTTTATATTTAAAAAGTTGTTATTTGATTTAATATTTAATATTTTATCTTTAAATATAAATTGAATTAAATATTTCATGCATATTTATTTCTATAAAATATGATAAAAAGTTATAAATTCCATTTCTTATTATATCTTAATTTTAAATATATTTTGTACAAATCCATTTAAAGTTAAGTTGAAATAATATATTTGTAATTATAACAAATTTTCTCTTAAAATAAAAATTCATATAAAAAAACCACACAAACATCGATTAGTATATTATCAGATTTTTTTCCTCAAAACTGAAAATCATAACAATACACCAACATCAATAAATGCATTCATAAATCCACATAAATATTCGTCAGAATCATTTAAACGATTATTAAAAACGTCGAACATACATGATCAATATCTACAGAAAAATATTAGATATCCATAAATTATAGGTATGAAATTAGTCTATTATAAAAATAGTCAAATATCATTAAGTAGCATTCATTGAAAAAAAAAAACTAGGTAGACACAAAATTCAAGTACTTACATCAAACTCCTAAGAATTCCAATCCTTGCTTTAAGTCGTTAACCCCCTTATTTTTGAGCTCTTTATTAAATATACCCCTAGTTTCAGCATATTAGGGGGCAAAATACTAAATTTCACACATTCGGTTAAATTTAATAGAGAATACAGTATATGAACCCAAAAAGAATATAGAACCTATAATTTTGCATTGCTTAAGCAAATAATTATATTTATACCTAATAAATTTAATAATTAAATTTTATACCCCTTCATGATTATAGTAATATCTTAAAATTTCACTTTTTTTGGGTGTATAATATAACTATTAAATTTATGAGGAGATATAATAATTATTTAATTTAAGTGATATCAAATTATAATTTTCCATGTTTTTTGAGGTCTAAACATAAACTGATAAAAGACCCGTAATTACTCTTAGGTTTGAATCTTGCGTGTATTTAAAAAAATAATAATAATAATGCAAACAATTCTATAATAATAATAATAATAATAATAATAATAATAATAATAATAATAATAATAATAATAATAATAATAATAATAATA
>JBBMKE010339807.1:0-13294 GCA_037834125.1 Lippia alba | reverse complement strand
TCTGGAACTTGCCATCCTTCTTTCTCTTATTGCTTGATTTGGCTGGAACCTTCCTTACTTGATCCTGGAACCAAAAGAGACTAAAAATGAAAAAGAAAAGATTTATCCGAAATCAACAAAAGCATTCAAAAGTCAACATTATATGCTGACCCTTCTCCCGATAGACAGAAAAGGCCGAAGAGCTGAAATAGGAAAAAGATACCCAAAGGAATAAGAAGTTTGGGAATCGTATTGAACGCACCCCAATTCGTCTCATCCGACTGAGATATATCTGCTGACCCTTCTCCCAATGAACTCAATGACTGGGATATATTCAATGTATAAGACATATCTGTTGACCCTTCTCCCATTGAGCATGCACTCATGTCAGCTTTCGAAAGGAAATCCCGATGAACATTATGATCAGAGCAATAGAGGCAAGGATGCTGACAATATATTTTTCCCCGCGCCGCTGTCGACACAAGTTGTTTGTTAGTGAAGGGTTGAGGCAACAAGCTATTTTTAATAATAACAAAATGAACTGCGTAGGAAAACACGCCATAACAACCTTCCTTGTATGTAACTTCGAAGGCCTTCTCAGCCCTCTGACAAGCTTAGTAAAATCACTTGATTGGACTTCAAGAATATAGGGGAATTTCGCGCGCCTCTGCAAAGGAGACTGGCGTCATCTCAGAACTTTTGCCGCATAATGGCTTTAATGTTGGCGAAGTTGTTGGCGGGGCCCCTCATGTAGGGAGGCCAGCACAACTTCGTACGGGACGCGTCTGCATTTGAGTTGTCTTTCAATATCTGGAGGAGAAGTATTGGCGCCGATTTGCTCTTTCCCCTCATAGAGTAAGCCACCGCTGTGACAACAATCCGCAAAAAACACAAAAGTGGCACCTTTGGGCAAAAGATTAATCAGGCTCCTGAAATCCATCTCTGTATTTAGAGATCAAGATCCAAATTAAAGCTAAACTAATAGAGATCAAGATTGAATTAGAGATCAAGATCCAAATTAAAGCTAAATTAATAGAGATCAAGATTGAATAGCTAAACTAATAGAGATCAAGATCGAAATTGTGCCAATAACTAAACTTAGAAATCAAGAATCAAATTGTGCGAATAAAATAAGGAGATAGGGTTGCATACTCGTGATTAAATTGCCATCAGAAGGGACTATCGCCTCCTCTCTCTCCTTCCCCCCATAAGGAAAAGTCCTGAAAAGTGAAAATACAAAATATCTCCCTCAGCCATTCCAGAGATCAAGTGTCTGAGAGTGGACTTGATATTCTTCCCCGTCGGCAATTCGCTGCTGCCCGGTTCATCAGTGAGAACGTTGATGTTATGGTAATCAAAGCCGTACAAGTTGGTGAGTGTTTCACGCGCAGCATTCACGTCGTTCCAACAACCGTGTAAAGATAAATTGGGCATTTTTGTGTAGTTGCAGCCAATCAGAAAAGCTTTCTTCATAATTGTTTGCTCGTTTTTATAAGCCAACGGGATAGTTCACGGCAGATGGAAATCTCTGAAAAAGTTAGAATATAAGCTAGGCTGTCAACTGGATCTGGATATTTCACGGAAGATGGAAATCTGTGAAAAGCTTAGAATCAGTGGTGGTAGGAATGGTGGAGACGATGGGAAAAGCTTAGAAACTAAGTTGGAGAAGATGGCTGCGGCTGCTGGCGGAGTTGTCAGAGTTTTGGTCTTAAGTAGGGAAAAGCTTAGAAACTAACTAATTACATCAAAATCGCAATATATCGTATTTGCTGCATGAATTAGGGAGTAAATTAAAATTTTGATTCTTATATTGGAGAGTGAAGTATTTTCAACATGAAGAACAAATTAAATTATTTTTAACTCATGGGAAGTTTTTCAAAAATGTCCCAAAAAAATAAATATAATTATATAATATTAATAAATTATTATTATTATTATTATTTAATGGATTATTTGATGGTTTTATTTATATTTATTTAAAATAAATTAATTTAAACTTATTAATAAAGAAAAATATATATTTTTAGAGTAAATAATTCAAATTTCATTGTTGTTTAAAGTGAGAAATATGTGAAATTTTTAACTTTAATTATTTTACTTAATATTATGTATTAGTAAATAATTTATTTTAATTAAATATTATATATATAATCGTATTCAGATTCTTAACGGATCGGATTTCTTAATTTCATATTTGTTCGGTTTATTTCAAATAACGAATATTTATAATCGGATATGATCCATCGAATTTTTTTATCAAACGAATATGTTAAAATTCGGATCGAATTCGAATTAAAATCCGATCCATTGACAGCCCTATAATAACGCATAATATACAAATTTTTATTCTTTCTTAGCCCAATTCATTCAAGCCTATCGCCCTATCCTTGATCCTTCAATAATGTATTTAATTCACAAATACAAATTAAATAATACAGGCCCAATCTATGTAAACTTTGACTAGTTCTTCGATTACATACTTCTAAGTAAAACTGGAACAACTATTATATTAATCATATATAATAATGGGGTTTTTTTGGAACTCCCCATGAGTTAGAAAAAAAATTTGCTTGCTTACATATCAAAACTTAAAAATAACGTACTCAGATCGTAATATTACGTATTTAAATCGTAATATTGCGTATGTATTGTACAAAATGGAGAGTAAACGAAAATTATGATTTTCATCTGGGGAGTGAAGAAAAATAATTTTAAGAATGGGGAGCAAATGAAAATTTGAGTGCACAATTGGAGATTTTTTGGGAATTCCCGGTATAATCATTAGTAATCAATTTAGAATGGTTATTATATTAATAATATATAATCATTAGGTTATTGTATATGTAATTGGAACCGCCTATTAAAATACCAAATTACGATTTTTATTTCGTAGGATTAGGTCTTTTGTAATTATTGTCTCATTATTTTGAAATTAGACAAATTTTGTTTCATTGACTTCAAATTGTTACAATTTTAGTTCCAAAGTTAAAAATTAAACGGAAATCGTTAAGTTATATAAGTAAATTACATTTTTGATCCCATGTGATTTAATCATTCTCAATTGTAGTCCCACATATAATTAGCAACCTTGTACAAGAAGCACATATCTATTCAGATAATAATTAGAAATTTGTATCGGAATTTTGCGATATGAGGAGAAAAGGATGCTAACATATAAATTTAGGGACTATCATTTAGAAACTATAAGTTTTATCATTTAGTGGGGACATAGTTTCAGCATAATTAGAACTTATGATTTTGCTTTATATAAACTTTTTTGTGTACCGTAAATCTAATGTGCACGAACTCTCTGTGCAGGAGCGGTTTTGCCACCATTTGTTCGGTATTCTCTTTATCTCATGATGTTGAGACTATCTTATCGCAAGTCAAGTGCTCATATGAGTGGAGGAGGTGAAAAAATGAGGCCTTTAACACATATTTGTGGTTTTCACTCTACACAGGTGAGAGAGAATTTTTGTCATCTTCATTTAGTGATCTTTTCTAATAAGCAATTTCTTTATATTCTCGCAGCCTTGTTTGGCACCAAGAAGCTTTTTCGGCATGGAAGATTTTCTCGATGATGACAATAGCCGGCCATACACTTATCGGAAGGAAAAGAAATCAAGAATCCAAACAGAATTTTATGAGTAATTCTATGGCTTTAAATTACTAAAGAAGCATATCCCAGTACAACTTCTCAATAAGCCATCTAGCAGGCTAAAAATCTTGCAGATGAAGAACACAAATTACCAAATACCAACCTAATTGGGGGCATCTTGAATCTGTTTGAGGCACTCCTTTATGAAAGGCACGACGATTGAAGCTAATTCATCTTGATGTGAAGTGTAGCAGTGATCAGCTTCTTCTATTATTTGCAGTTTGTGGTTTGGTATGATCCTGGAAAACTCCGTTGCATCTTCTACCGGGATAATTTCATCAGCCGATCCATGTACCGTCAATACCCTTCACAGTTTCACAGTATGACAGGTTTGAGTAATATGGGTAATGGTTCAAGATGGAGATAAGTTGAACATTCATTCAGAAAAGGGCAATTAAATTAGGGATAATTGCAGTGACATACGCTGAGCTTTGGCCTAATAAGACAAGCTTCTTGTGAGGTTTGAGGAATTACATAAACTTCCCCTATCGAATAATATACATTACATAGGTTAAGCCGTTGAACTTATTTCCAAAGACATCATCTCAATTTTTGTACTAGTATCCTATTTTGCTAACTGAAAAATCAAGAGTATAATAGGAAAGTGAAAATTTTCATTAGGGTTTTCTGACAACGATTACAGCTGAAGGGATGTTCTAGTAATATTTCAAACCTCAAGAAAAGTTACTGTAATTAGTGTAAGAAGAAAAAACAAGTTATCCCCCAAACTGTGACCATTTTTTATCCAAACTTTGAAATATTTCAAGTTGTCATCCGAACTTTATTAAAATTTACAAATTGCCATCTCGGGCCGTTTTGGTGTTAATTTTTCACTGAAAATTGGCCACGTATTAACACCAAAATGGCCTGAAATGGCAATCTAAAATTTTTAATAAAATTCAGATGCAACTTGAAACAATTCAAAGTTTGGATAAAGAATTGAAAAAATGGCCACAGGAGGCAACATGTTTTTTTTTTTTTGGGTTTTTCCTGTTAGTGTAATTAGACTAAACCTCAGACGAGGTCTGTGTAATTATCCCTTAAGATCATTTGCAAGAGGGTAAATTTTGAGAAATAACAATCAGGCAAAGTGAATAATTAGGTCAATAGATTTGATACTTGAGGTGATAAAGGGGGTTAAAATAAAGCTGATTTCTTGAATTCTGTATAACAGAAGGTCAACAAATAACATGAGTTACCTGCATTTCTCATCAATCGAAAGGCATGCTTCATCCATGTTTGTGTTGAGTCGCTCCATCATACTTTCCTCGGTAACTTTATAGTCTACTTCCCCTGTTAATAAAAGAGTAGGCTTATGTACTGAAGAAAACCTCAAGCATTTAACAATTCCAAGCCGACCAGGAAAACAGAGATTCTTTTATATTCTGCAAACACTCTCATGCCATACGCAAGTGTTCATCTATTACCGGTATAACTGTATAGAAATCTTCAAATTATGAAAAGCGAGAACAGTACTTGATCAAAATCAACAGATAATGAATCAGCCTACTTTAAAAATACACCAATAGCTGAAAATGTTAGATTGTTGTACTTTTGTGCACTAGAAGTTGACTCCAAGGCAACCCAGAAGCATTAACATCACCAAAAGATGAAGCGATAGTTCTCCAATAGCAACAACATTATTAAGCTAGCATTAAAATTCATGATCTTATTAAGAGAATTAGACCTTCTGAACATCATCAGCAGGACATGAAAAACAGAACGCCTATAATTACCTGTTTTAGTTTTAACATCAATATATCCATCCTTCTTGAGTTTTTCCAAGTAATCTTTGCCCAGACGTTCAACAATTCCTTTCTTGAGATCATAACGACCAGAGAGATTCACCACGGCCGGTATATCGTGATATTTGGATCCATACAGGAGGACAACATCCCCACCTGCAATATAAGGAAACAAGAAGTCATGGAAGATCAAAACACATAATTATTCACTAGATGTAGTTCTACAGGAAATGAGACATAATTATTAATATCTAAAGTGGGTTAATTTCATTTGGTCTTGCTAGGTTATCAATTTTAGGAGTGACAAAATGGCACTTTTCAGTCTAGTGGAATCTAACCTCGATTGCCAGACAGGAGAATGACTTCGACTCACACCAAATACAATTTGAGAAAACATAAATCCCCAAAAAAGACAGAAACAGGGAAAATAAAACCTGAAGAAGAATGATTTGTTACAGGTCATTTGAGACAAAGTCAAACAAGTATTGAAATTAGTAGCTATTTATGTTATGTTGTAAGGTTGAGTTAGATTTCTATTACATCTCATCATCAATAAAGAAAATGACAGAAACAGAGAGATAGAATTCATACATGCATACAAATCATTCACATACGTAAACATGCACACAGAAACAAGCACACCAACACGTGTATCTGTAGACTCTATTTTCTATTTTAAAACAGGTGCGAGCTTGATGGAATGGAAGACCATAATGAAATGAAGCAAGTTGCGTGATATTCAAAATAATGATCAATACAGCTGACTGGTATCTAATTTGGAACCAGACCAGAAATTTCAGCAGAAGAGGCATAGATGAATTTTGACAACTCTGGTTTCGTAGCATTGACGAAAACAGTCATTTTCGTTATCTATAATGGTTAGTGCATATATATAAAAACAGAAATACCTTTACTATGCCCAAGAACTACAACAGTTGGATGGTTTTCTCCAGCGAAATACTCAACCACAGATCTTAGGTCTTCAACCTCACTATAGTAGTTACCATACTGAAAAGTACCTTCACTTTCTCTGAAAATCAACAAAAGAGTATGAATAGAAGGAGCAGAAAATCGGGGGGATAAACAAATTTCAAATACATAAATGCCAATGAAATGTAGCATTCAAACCAAAAGTGCTAACAAAAGATACAAATGCTGTCCCTCCCTCTGTCTTTGAACTTTGGGAAGGAGAGATGGAGCAAAAAAGTATGAAGTCTTCCCGTTCGACTTAGAAGTGTACCATCAAGGAAAGTGGCAAAAAGCCAAAAACTAAAGGTGATTTCAGCTTGTCACTAATAAGAATTAAACCATCACCATCCAATCATATTAAGATACACAAATAATAACACGTTAATATTTTGAAAAATTCTAAAGGTTATTCTTCTGGAGCATATTTTCTTGCAATAACAACAGGTAAATAACACCATGCTGAAGTTACCCATTTCCAGAGAAATCAAAGTGAAACGAACTGATTCCTTCTTTTTCTAAAGCAGCAGCAAGATTGACCATGTTCCTGTGTTCCTGCGATGGAAGATGTAAGAGGTGAATTAAAAATTTTGACATGAACATATGAGAGGTGTTCCCACTCTGAAGTGTTTGTCAACAGAAGAAGATCTCCCGTGTCGAGATTCAAAATTATTTGCGACAAAAACGTAAATACAGCTTGAGTGTAAAAATTCATAAGGATTCCAAAAGCACGGTGAGGGATGACTTCAGTCTTAGTGTTATAGTAGTCAACAAAATTGTTCTCTCCAATTTGCACAAGTATACGGTCTTGTTCCTGGATATATATAGATGGTCCCACCAGTTGGATAGTCAATTTCAAATGCAACATGACATTTAAGTTGGTTACGATTCTGATAATTGCTAAAAGCTTAGACATTTGAGTGCAAGAATCCAAATGTCTTAAAAGTAACTGTACAACCAGGAATTTAAAGGTTATACTCTGGTCAATATAAATACAGTCAGTGTGGAAACTGAACCTTCTTCTTAGAGATAAAAAGACCATGGAACCTCTCATAAAATCAGGGGAAGAGACAGAGGATTAACCTTATAAAATGAATAGAAAAATGAAAGAAGATCCACAATAGGTTTCACCTACACCTGGAAGTACATGATTAAAATTTGAATAAAACTACACTTAAATTAATTTCACCAACAAAACAAAAAAAATTCCATGACACACTTGAAATAACTACACCCATATCTTCAAGTACTTAAGATACACAAATTAATTACCACTTTTCTAACTGGTTGTCCCATAAAAATCTAAAGATCAAATTTAACTTGCATGATCTTGTCCTTATCACGAGCTTATTATAAACATATAAACAATCTCATGATATTTCAAGAATTTAGTATAATACACCACACAAAATGCTTGCTTCACCAGTATTCAGTTGGGAATAACAGGCTCTGATAGAAAGTTCCATCATTTTTTCACTTAAGGTGGAAAAGAAAAACAACTGAAGAAAAACTGAGAGTGAACCAAGAAGTAATCAAACCAATTCCCTAACCTTAGAGGATCGAAAACCATGGCATAGAACTACAAGTTCTTTCGATCCAGCCTCATGCAACAGACCGACAAGTTTTTCCCCACGCTTGTTCGATATTATTACTTTCTGCTGCATAGCTACTGAAACAATTAATATGTATCAATAACAAGACTTTGCTTAGGTCCAATCTTCATCAAGGAATTCATAACCAAATATAGAGACAACTAGGTGATATTCACATAACTAATTAAACAACTGAACTATTCATCAAGAGGATGCATGAATTCGTGGGAAGTAGAGTTGCCATCAGATTAATGATAAAAACAACATTGCAGTCCTTGCTTCTGTGTGTCGGATTCAGAGAGCTTACAATTTCCACTTCTCATTAATTTTCAGGCAATGATAACCAGATTAACTAGTCATATCTCAAACTGAAAAAGGGGCAAGAGGGTTTATCATAAAAGTGCTAAAGATTAGATCTTTCACAGTTAAGGATCTTCATCTCATCACAATGAATGGTAATTACAGTATTCCTGAAATTAATTAGAGCTTGAAGATTACTGATACCTCGATTTTGAGCAAGGACGAGACTTTTGGGGAATTTGATTCGGCGGTTGGCTGAAGACGAGCAGCTTGTGACCTGGTGAAGACGAAATGGTAAAATGGGATTGGTTCCTTGAATTGGGAGAGTGGTATTTGGAAGAAAAGTAGGCATATTATTACACCAATTTTGTCGATGCAATCAGCCCTTTTTGACAAGCTGCATGATAAATGGGCTCATGGTTCGGCCAACTTAACCTCATCTTAATTTGGTCGAGCTATTACCACAACGAGTCAAATCAGTATAATAAGATAATCGACTTTTCATATTTTTAATGTGATCCATATATATATATAATTAAAGAATAAGTAAAGTAGTATACTATACTTATTATATCTATACTATAAATCTATAATATATATAAGCACGCCGCCGCCACCGCCGGTAGATGTTGGCGGATCAATTCTTGCCGAAAACCCTTTTGGCTAACAATAGTAGAGGAACGTATGCAGAAGCTGTTAGAACTAAAAGGACCATCATTCCTATAGGATCGTATGTTGAGGCGATTGGAGTTTCAAATAGATCAGCGACGACAACTCGAGCACGTGTATATGTTTTTGATAGGGTAAAGAAAAATAATTATAAATGAATTTTATTGATTTTGATAAAAAAATGTGGGTTATAATCTCTAATTTCTTCCTCCGATTTTTTCTGTATAGATTTGTTTATTTTGAAAGCTTGAAATGCTTTTGTTGATTTTGGAGTTTCGATCTTTCTTTGATTTGATTTGTTTCTTAAAATATTAATTCGTGAGTCTTTCAACGTGATGTAGTTTCGGAGTGTAGGACACCATTTATATTCTGCGTTATTGTACGAAAGCTCGAAGAATTTAGAAACACCTCACTGCGGCTATAAAATTATCCAAGTTCGATGCCATACGGGACGAGGGTTGATTTGAGGAGAATCTCAGAGGCAACTTCCAGAATATATGGACAATCATTGGGGCAACCATTTAGAACTTGTGGAAAGTTAGAAACAAATGACACTCTCAAGGTGAAGAGGAACACTTGCGTGAGATTGTTAATAAAATTTACATTTTGGCTAGTGGAAGAGGTTGTTCCAATAGGGATAAATGACAACAGAATCTTTGTGGATGAACAACGGGTGACTCCGCCCAATGGTTGGGTGAAACTTATCATCGACAGTAGTTATTACCAACACAACAACTCTGTCGCGGCTAGTGGTGTTATTCGTGATTATGAAGGGCGATGGCTACTTGGTCTCTCCATTCACCTTTGGCAGGTGTTCATTACGATCACGGCGCTTTTGGGCCTGAGACACAACCTCACTTTAGCCTAGAGCAGACAGTTTGGAAGAATTGAAATGAAGATTGACTCTAAAGTGATTAGTTATTAATGCGACCTGAAATTCCATCCTTTAGCTCACCTCATTTAGGACTGCAAGTTTGGAAGCCATGGACGTCTTCACTTAAGCATGTGAAAAGAAGCAACTCGGAAGGGTCACGAGATGCTTGGTTTCATGTCTAGACGTGCTCTCCATCTTTTTTTTGTCGATTCGGAGTTGCTGGCAGAGTGTGCTTGGTAGTGTGGAGGACATCACGTACTTCTTGTTGGCTTCTCTTTACGATAAAAAAAAAAAAGTCCTGAATTAAGTGAAATCCTTATAAATAATTAATTTTTATCCAACTAAAGTGCATGATCCTCAATATCTGCACGGATTCCTAAAATTGAGGAAAACTTAATAGGTCCTTATCAACCCAGTAACAGTGCTCAATTTGACGTGGTTGATCTTTATAAATACTCTCACCTTATGGGAGTCATATACTCTTTACCCTATCAAATCTCTACGAAAATTGGAGCTCAACTTACTGTTCTTCATTTGTGCGCATTCCACCTTGAGCATCCTAAATGTAATGAGGGAGTGCTAATGAGGGAAACAATTTATGTCTGGTATTTTTAATATTTCATGTCATCTTAGCAAGTTCAAGAATCCACAGTTTGATTGTTGATTGGAGATTCGGAGCATTTTCTACTATTATAATGCATTTCAATTTTCAGTTTCTTTAAAACCGAATTTTTTTTCTTGTAATTGCACAAAATTCTTCCTGATATTGGAATTTTACGAATTTGTGGAAACTAAAAATATCAGCTACATTAAAAAAAAATAGAAATAAATATTTTTTGTTATCCGAACTATGATCATTTTTGCAATTTACAATCCAAACAAACTTTCATTGCAAACCGTTATTCAATATTTGCATTTGTAACAAACCGTCATCTGAAGGTGGTTTTGGGGTGACGTGTATATTTTGTAAAAAAATTACGTGTCTAATTTTTTTTTTTTCAAAACCACCAAAAAATGGTTTAGATGGTGGTTTGTTACAAACACAAAGATTGGATGGCGGTTTGCAATAAAAGCTTATTTGGATGGTAAATTGCAAAAGTGCGCATAGTTCGAATGGTAAAAAAATTTATCCCAAAAAAAATATGTAAAAATACCTACCCCAACAAGGGGAACAAATCATCAAATTAATTTTTTTTTTTCTAAAAGATAATTATTTTTTCAATTTATACTAATACGAGATAAGAATAACACATAGTTTAGGCTATTGTATCATGGAGTAATCATTCATTATTTATAATATTTATCTTGGGATTTGATAATCTTTTAGGCTAATCCGCAATTTGCTTACATCCATCAATTTATTTGTATTTTTTGGACACACATCGTTGACTCTTTCAGGAAATAAATTTCCAAAAGGTCAATGGTTTGGTTAGCATTTCTTTTTCAAATTTCTTTTGATTCTGTCAAAGAAAATTTGAACTTATTATCTAATTGATTACAAAAATCTTGATTTGCTTTTATTTGTTCTTAATATCAATAGCTAAATTTCATTATCATGTTAGTTTTGGACTTTTTCAATGAATTGAAGGAGCTCATCTACCACATTTTGCATACTTCACCTGAGAATTTATTACTTTATTTTTTTGTCAACCATTAAGGTCTTCATGAAAACTAAATCGACCCTCTCAAATTAAAGCATTGTCGGCGTCCAAAAATTATAAGAGCAGTGAAATATCAATTTTTTGCTTTGTCCGTCAAAAAAAATTGCTTTGAAAAATGTATAGGACACTTTTAGTTGTAATAAAAACTAGGGTTAATTATGTTTAGTATTTTTTAGTTTAGAATATTATAATTAGATTCTTATTAGTTATTTTATTATATTTTGGTTTACAAAATTTATAAATTATATCAGATTAATTTTTAGTTAAATTTAAAGTGACGTTATATATTTTATGATTTGAATTTTTCGTTTTATTCCTGTCTTAATAAGTAATTTTTGTATATCAAATTTACTCTAAGTTTAGGGGTAAAACAGAAAATTCAAGTTTCAAAATTTATGATATCACCCAAAGTTTAACGAAAAACTAATTTGATATAATTTATAATTTTTAAAAGAAGTCAATCTGTAATAAAATAATTAATATGGATCCAATCGTATTATCTGAAATTTCAAAAGACGTTAACTGTAATTAACCCTGAAAACTAACGTGATTCACCTTTGATTTATATTCACTTTCAACTCATCACCAGAAGTTATCTTTCCAGCCCTAATCAATATGATTGTTTTTTTTTTTGTTTGGCACACTGGAAAAGGAAGGACTATGGAGCAACTCAAAACCGAGTTGGCGAATACTACTCTAGTTTTAACTTTTTGTCATATATTATTCCCTTCATTGTTCTTTACGTATGAGTAGCTAAAATTTTTAATCAATCATTCTGGATTTTTCATGAGTTGTTGATTCAAAGATGTAAAATGTCAAAAGTCGTCTCCTCCTAAATATCTTTTATTTTTCAAGGAGATCCAGATCTCTTTAATCTAAATTTCCTTGAATTTTTTATTGTTGTTTTATCGTTTATTTTTTTTTTCTTTTGTGGTTTTCCTCTCGTATAAGAGAGTTTTTTATTGTTTTTTACCGTTTATTTCTTTTTTCCTTTTGTGGTTTTCCTCTCGTATAAGAGAGTTTTTTATTGTATTTTATCGTTTATTTCTTTTTTCCTTTTGTGGTTTTCCACTCGTATAAGAGTTGTTTTACCGTCTTCTTGTTTTGAGATTTACAGGGTGGTCCTTCGAGTGCTGCAAGTATCCGCCTCTCTTTTGTCACTTACGGATGAATGCTTTTACTTGAAGATCAATTAATCAAGGGATAATTACGAACGTCTCCCTGAGGTTTGGCGAAAATACAGATTCCCCCTTGAGGTTTGAGAAATTACAGATTCTCCCCTGACACGTTATCTCCTCTGTTAAAATTAACAGAATTTGTGATTTTACCATTTTACCCCTCATATTCTAAAACTCAGGGGGGTATATGTAATGAAAGTCCAAAAGCAAGGATTTTAATGTAAGTATTGAAATTCTTGAGGGTTTTGATGTAAGTATGATGGGCTGTCGAAACCAACAATAATAAAATCCCGAACTTTACACACAAAATAAATTGTAGACAATGGTAAGGGAGTCGAACCACAAGGATTGGATGAATTTATCGCTTTTTAAATGCCAAGAAAATAATTAAAAAGGGGGGTTTTGAATAATGAGAATAAACTACTAAAGAGGAAATAAAATTCGAATAAAAGGACTAAGTAAACTAAACGAGACAGTAAACTCTTAAACTAGATCAATATAAGGCAGATAGTTGGAATTCTCCTACGCATGCATAAGACCGTGATCATTGACAGGGTATTTAATCTACTGTTAGGTTAGCTATAGTCGCCAAGTTCACTCTGGCTCCCTCGTTTCTTCTTACAGTTTAAAACGACTAGAAGAACACCTAATAATCGTCTCTAATTATCCAAT
>JBBMKE010339586.1:0-13297 GCA_037834125.1 Lippia alba | reverse complement strand
AATATAAAATAAAAGTGGTAAAATCAAATTTTGGGGGAGGGGGGGGCCGAAAATTAAAAATTAGGGGGGAAAAATGAAAATTTTCCAAAATACATAAGTAGAAATAAATTTTTTTCAAAATTTAGGGGGGGTGATGGCCATCCCCCGCCCCCCTACTGGCTCCGTCACTGACAACATGATATTTAGTTGGATTGATACAATGGCTGACAATTATCCGCCACCTTTAAATGCTCACTTGGTAAATTTCTCTCTGGTATAATTATCCTTTCCCATTAACTGTGTATCATCTTAATAATGATATTTTTTTCTGTGTCCAGGTCATTTCTGTCATGTCCATGTGTGGACCAGAATGCAGCCAGCATATGCTGCAAACTTGTGGAATGAAGCTCTTAATATGCACCTCGGGACTGAGGTGACTGTTTTTGTGTTACGGAAAATTTAGTCTATTCATTATGTTTAAAAATTAAGGGGTATTTACACCAATATACATTGAGTTTGACCTAATTACATAAACTTCATCGGAGATTTGGGAAATTACAAAAATCATAAATTTGAAGTAAAATAGTTAAGAGCCGAGGCAAAATAAGATATTCGTATAAACAATTAGACATACCATCCAAATTCCTAGATCTAGCTGTAATATAGATTCTTTGACAAGGGAAGTTATTATAATTTCTTAAACCTGAGGGGAATTTTGTACTTAGGCCAAACTTGAGGGTATATTTGCATAATATCTCTTATAAATTTAATTTACTATTAATAGGAACACTTGAAATGCTTCGGTCTCATTGTGTTTATTTTCTGGTAGGATCTTGATTTGTATGGAATTCTCGCTGAGACTGAAAGACGAGGTATAACTTTTGATCAATTACTCACTATTCCTGAACAAGATGAATGGGTCTACAGTGATGGTAAGTCTACAACATGCGTTGCTTTTATTCTGGCTATGTATAAAGAAGCTGGAGTATTCGCTCCAATCTCCAATTCCATTCAAGTGACTGAGTTTACGGTAAGTAGCTAAGTTTTGTGCTTCAAAAACGGCGGACTGTTCATCTTCTAAGTTCTGCTTATGCTGCTTTCTTGTACTTGTTGCAGATCAAGGACGCTTACATGCTCAAAATATTTGAGGACAATACAACACGTTTGCCAAGTTGGTGCAACAATGGTGATGATGAGCTGCCGTTTTGTCAGATCTTGGGCGAATATAGAATGGAATTGCCAGATTACAACACTTTAGAGCCTTATGCCAATATGAATGAAAATTGTCCGTCCTTGCCTCCAACATATGAGAGGCCTGCTCGATGTTGAAACCCTTTAAATTTTCAATTTATATGCAAGGATATTGATTCCTCTTGAGAACTTATTGTTGCAGCTCAATCTTGTAATATATGGAGTTAAGAGACATTGCTTTGTATATATCTACAACTTAACATTCTAGTAAGCAAGTTGAAACAATGCATCCTTTTTTAATACACACACTAGTTCAAAAGTGTGGATGTACTAAAATGCTTCTTTGTTATCGTGTTATTAGATATTACAAGTAAGCCCTTTAGGCAACACTAGTTCAATTCTTACACATTTGATGAGCTTAATGGGAATAATTTCGTAATTTACTTTAGAATTAATAGTTATGTAGGCGTCTTGCTGGAAAATGGAAAAGTATTAAACAAATAAAAATTCAGACAATTCAGCAAGTGAATATATACCAGAAATCTGAATAGTGGAAAATAATAACTTGATAACCAACAACAGTATGATTTCATGACTCAACAGTTCCTATTATGTCTGAACAACCTGTAGTATAGAGCATACAATTTGAAATGATGGTGAGAATAAGCAGTACAAAAAGCAGCAAAAATTGAAATAAAACCCCAAGGACTACTGAAATAATCTCGATTTAAGACGCGCATCCATCTATTCCAACGCTTGTTGAGGTAGGTACCGATGTCCTTAAAGGTTTAACCATCCACAGGCTTGTTAAACATGCCGGCAATCATGACTTCTTGATCCCCCCACCCAATTATCGATAATCCCACATTTCGTGAGAACATGAACGTCTTTTGA
This sequence comes from Lippia alba, assembly GCA_037834125.1. Classification (NCBI taxonomy): domain Eukaryota; kingdom Viridiplantae; phylum Streptophyta; class Magnoliopsida; order Lamiales; family Verbenaceae; genus Lippia; species Lippia alba. Next base: position 11,233 of record JBBMKE010339586.1, on the reverse strand, counting down.
AGAATTAAAGAGGAGATCCATGAATTTCAAATACGCTCCAACGTAATCATTTCCATCCTCTTTAAAATATTGCTCGTACGCAACAAGGTTCCTCAAGAAGCATTCTGTATCATTGTTTATGACCAAAGGTGGGATGAACAACGTCCCATTTTGAAAGTTTATCTCAAACAAAGAAAGAATATTGAGCATCTTTAAGCTCAACGGCAGAAAGAATAAATCTGGACTTGCTGTTCACGTCAATGGGATAGTATTTATTGAGATCAACAGCACCATCAAATGATTCAAGAGCTCACAAACGATATATCAGATCAAGCAAAATGCTTTACATTAGACGGACTTCTATTCATTGCCTTTATGTAATGGCTGCGGGTGAAAAGATAACCAAAGAAGCTTAAGAGTATTCTAGTTAGCGTGTTATATTGGTCTGGCCTACAATAAGGTCAAACAACTTGCACAGAATAAAGAAAGGAATTTGATTTCAAGCAATATCAGATCGCTGCTCAAGCCACAGTGGATCAATTCCACTGAAAATATTGGATCATTCGAGTACCTATAGTTTGGATACTTTTCTTTTAGTGCTACTTCAATGATGAAACAACCATCTAGTACCAGCGTTTTGATAAAGTTGTCTTGATTAATGGGTTAGGCGTAGTACTTCCGCCTCTTGTTCCAATTTTGAAACCACTGAGATTTATCTCTCAGCAGTATCCTCCCCCTTACTACTGAGAATTGACTGTCGATAGCGCAGCTTGTGCTCCTCCATCATTTTGTACTTATCTTTACCGTGATGATAAGGACCAATTGCCAAAACATCGGTTCGTAACCCTTGCTATTGACACTACGCATGGAAGGGCTCAATTACTCTATGGAGTATGGATGAAACCTTGTGTTTCTGTATTATGGAGCTGAGAGAATTCATCATTTATGCTATTTAAAGCAGTAGCAGCCCCACCCATTTTGCTGCAATATTTCGGAAAGAGAATGACGCGTGAATGTTGAGATAAATCGAAAACGTTGTATGGCAAAGAGAAATAGTGCAGTTTACCAGAAGGATACATGAATGACAGCAAAAGCCTTTCAAGAGGCCTCATCTTATTATTGCTTGTCAGATTAACATTTACGCTACTAGAGAAAATATTTTCCCCTTCAGATACTGGTTCAGCTGCCCCCAGGATGATGCAATAAAAATATCAAAGAAATCTAGATCTCCACGGCTCAAGCAACAGGTAGCATAGGCAAATACAAGTTGTAAAAAACACATTTTTATAATTTTATCAATTAGAGTTTGAGAGCAAAGTTAAGCAACCAGAACCTGTTAGAACAGAATCAGCAAAAATTAAAATGTACTCACTGGAGCAGGCTTCGCCAATCGCCACACAAAGCCGGAACTTTCTCTGCTAGAGACCCTGGAAATTGATGTTTTTCTCTTTTCTGGGTAAAATGGATGTCAGAAGTGTAAAAGTGTTAGTTATGCAATATTGTATTTTTGAAAGCTAATTTCCATCGTACTTTTTTTTTTTTTTTACGCACAAACCCCAAGGGCTGCGGGGATTCGAACCTGAATCTTTGTCTTCAGGAAAGAACCCTCAACCACTTGACCAACCCCTGTTGGCTAATTTTCACCGTATTTTGTAGTTTACAAAATACGGTGGAGATTAGCTTCCAAAAAGATAATATTGCATAATTAACGCTTCCTAAAAGTATTATGTCCTAGAAAAAAATAATAGGAATATGTCAAGAACTGAATGATTATGCATAGTGGGAAAATGGCCCCTCATCTCCACCAAATGTGGTTCAAATTGATATAGTATAGTTTGATGCAACTCCTCGAATTTACAGTCACAAAAATAGAAAAAGGGAAAACAAAAACAAGTAGATTTTTTTTTTTTTTGCAACTTTTCTTTCCGTTTAATTTCTTTAAAGCCCTTTCCACCTTGGTCATTCTTTTTTTATCCGGAAGGGATGTATGAATTGCATTGAATCAGGAATCAACTTTATAGTTATTTCATATTTGGAGGTATTCAATGACCAATGTGAAAGTTATCAAACTGCTTTTTATGTATATATAGGATCATTATGATGTGTATATTCAACTGCAAGTTATCAGCACACAAGTAACACTTCATCATACAACTTGATTTTTCGATAATCATCCTCCTAAAAATTTAAATTTAACCCCGTTCCCTTTCTATTAAAATTATGGCTCCGTCCCTTACTCCCTATATACTATCAAAGAAGGTATAGATAGCATGATATTCCTCTTTTCTTCTTGTCGGTGGGGTTAGTCTTTTTTTTTTTTCATGATAATTGCTCTCCGCCAGTTCTTTACCTATTCTGAAGCTGCCCTTGTATATGTTTTCCTATTCTAAAATTCCGAGAGGAAACAAGGAAAAAGTAAAAAATAAAAAATAGTAAAAAAAAAATCCAACATGCCAGAATCCGCACTAGAGCTGCGTCAATACTATATATTCTAGTCGTTTCTCCCAAAAAGAAAAAAGAAGAATGGTCCAGATGTCATGTTACGTACCTATATTACTATTGATGCAGAATTGTTTACAGTTCATAAAAGGAAATTCGGCACTCAGATGAGAAATCTTTTAATACGTTCAATAATTTCAATTGGCCTTTAAGACATTTGTAGGTAGACTGCTTCCAATGATATACAACATAATTAAAAATGAAATACAAATATTTGAAAACAATATTTAATTTCATGACTTAGGAGTTCCTAGTTATGTCTAAATTAAACTTGTAGTATAGAGCACACGGTTTGAATGATAGTGAGAACAAGTAGTACAAAAGCAGCAACAATTGAAATAATACTCCAAGGACTGCTGAAATAATCTCGATTCAATATGGCCATCCATCTATTCCAACGCTTCCTGCTGAAGGTATTGATGTCCTCAAAAGTTTTACCATAGGCGTGTTTGGACGGATCTAATGCAATCAAGGTCATAAGCTTGTTAAACATGCTGGCAATCACTTCATTATCTCCTACCGAATTATCGATAATCCCACATTTTGTGAGAACATCAACATCTTTAGTAGAATTAATGAGGTGATCCATGAAGTCCAAGTACGCTCCAACAAGGTTGTTTCCATCACATATAAAATATTGCTCGTAAGCTAGAAGGTTCCTTAATACAAAGCATTTAATTTGTATTAAAATTCAATAAGTTCTACAGCAAATAAAAACACTGCATCCTACCACAAACATATAGTGATAGCTACAAAAACTTTTTTCATGAGGCTTCATCTCATTATTGTTTACCATCTGTAAATTAATACATCAACGGTAGAAAATAACCTTTTTAATAATAGAAAACATTAATTGAAGTTATTAGAAATATCTCTACAATAGAGCTATTTTTAAGGACAATTATGTAAATAGTATTATTATTATTAGAATTAATAGGCTTTTATATTATCTTAATTAATAATCTTTATGCTATAATGCCATATAAGAACAGTAAACTCGCTAATTAGTAAAATATTCAATCAATTAATATTAAAACTAAAGTAAATTACACATAGGAGTTCTGAGAAGTCATTAACATTTAAAAAGTTAGTAATCACATGCAAAATTAGTTAATTTATAACAAGATTATATTTTCTTAGTGTCGGTCAGATTGGTTCTTATAATTTTCACATATACTTATGAAGAAAATTAAATATAACTTCTCAAGTCGAGTAGCAGAATTATACTTTTGCTATAATATTTTAATTGCAATGCCCACTGAATAACACATAATCAAGTTCCAATAATTAAATTAAGATAAATTAGAAAGGATTACAGGAAATAAGACAACTAGCTAGAAGAACAAGACATTAGTTATCAAAATAAATAGTATGAAGACAAGAACATTTTTACCTCAAATACCAAAAAGTTACTAAAGAGGAAAACATTAATTATCAAGAGTAGAAGTGTTAAGATGATTACAAATCTCTTCCAGATAATTCACAAAAATAAAAGTGTCATGAGGATTGGGACAATAAACATAAATTTACATCAAAAGAGAAATAGCGAATTAGAGATGGGTACTCATAAAAAAGTTATTATTTAAAAAGAAACTTATTTTTGAAAGTTATTATATTGTAGAGCTATAATTAATATATGGGGTAATTATTATTTTTTTTTTTGAAGGGAACCGGTCAAGGTGACCGTGAGGGTTTTACCGAGGACCTCACCTCATTTAATCACAAACTCAAGAATAAGTACATAAGCAGTACAACCAAAAGTCAAGAAGACTAAAGTTACAAATATGCCTAGCCCAAGTATAGACATGATAATCGGGCCACTTTAGGTTGATAAATATGCTGTGGCGAGCCGAAGCGCTAGTGGACAACGCAATATTATCGATCAAATGGCCCCAATAATTCCTGATACCAGTGACATGAAACGGGGCAAATGCTGGCCTTAAAAGGCGCCCAGGATCCTGGGCTTCGATAGTTTCCGGGGTGGATTCTATCTTGCAACAATTGACCTCAACAAGAGTCACGGCGTCCTTGGAATTTTCGATGTTGATGCTCGTGATATGGTTCCAAGTTAAAGTAACACCGTCAATTCCATATTGATAAAATATTTCCCAAAGGGAAATCTTCCAGTGGCCTTCATAATCAGTGATCTCCCCTTCCATGAACCTAGTAACCTGCAACACATACTGTACCTCCATCGGCCAAGATCGTTTAGTATTATCTTTATTTATAGCAGAAATTCTCAAGGACAAAACGTCAGTAAAGAGCAAACAATAAGAAATCCTATTAGAACCAACAACTTTACCAGACATATGTTTTTTCGCCGGGACAAGACAAATGCTTTTGTCAATCATCATTTACATCTTATATTTGGTAATTCCCATTTGTCAACCCTTAACAGACCCTTAAGTTGCGGCATGATATCTGAATCTGGATAGATCCATTTAGTCTGGCTCGCCGCACCCTTCTTGGCTAGCAAGTCTGCCACCATATTACCCTCACGGAATATGTGACTCAGTTTAATCTGAATCCTATTCTGTAGGTCCGAAAGCTGCCGCAGCAGTTCTTGTATTTTCCAGTCTCCAGCCGTACCTCTCCGTGCCATGTCAATGACGACTTTTGCACCCAATTCCGCCCATATAAACGTGGCTCCCATATTAGCTGCGATTTTGACTCCATAGACTAAAGCCTTAAGCTCCGCAAAATTATTAGAAGCTATGCCAATTCCCTCGCTAAACGCTGCAAGCATGTTTCCTGGGTGATCTCTTATGAGCCCCCCAATTCCAACCGGACCCGGATTACCAAAAGCTGATCCATCGGTATTCAATTTCAGTTGGCTTTGAGGTGGCTTCATCCATTTTACAATCGTCACTGTTCTCTGTTTAGCCATGCCAATTCAGATGCCTAACCTTTGAGCAACATTACTATCTCCTTGCCACCAATTTCTTTCCAATTTTCCAGCTTCATTAAGGAGGAAGAGGTATCGTAGAACCTGTCGCTTTATGTTGAAAGCTGTGAAACTCATTCCTTGATGTTTTTTCCTATTTCTTTCTGTCCAAGAGAACCAGAAGATGAGTGCTGGGATCACGATCCTCACATGTTTGCTCTTGCCAAATGGAGACGATCGAATCCAGCTATACCTTGATAGAGGAGTCATCCAAGCCCTGCAAATTGAATAAATTAGCAAAATAAATCCAAACCTCATGAACTTTATTATTATGGAGAAAAACATGTTTAAGGGTCTCTTCTTCATTGCAGCATGCACATTTAGAGGGGAAAATTATTCCTTTTCGATGCAATCTTTCGTCTACCGGGATCCAGTCATGGAGCAGTCTCCATAAGAAGATCATGATCGTAGGTGTCAAGTTTATTGACCAGATTGTCGATAGCAAAGCAGATTTCGGTTTGCTGCTACGTAGATAGCTCCATGCAGAACTTAAGCTAAACTCTCCATTATTGCTTCCTCGCCATATTCCTTTATCTGTGCGTAGCATAGGCGTTTTTCAAATTTCCTTTGCCATCTCTTCATCTATAACAGTTAATAGCTTTTTGTTACGTTTATAATTACCCAAGTGCAAGTGAAACATCGAAGAAGCACAAGGGGTTGTATCCAAAAGGAAGGGGGAACCAAAGGCAATTGTTTGTGTGGATTCGCTGATCTATAGACCGGACGAAAAGTTGACTAGAGTAATAACTATTACGAAGAAAGCGAAATTTAACTAAAAGCACTAAGAACAAAGACAACTATTAACTAAGGGCAAGTAAATCTAGAGTTAACAACTAAATTACTAAGAAACAAGGACTAAAGCAAGTATTAAATACGAGAGAAAACTTATAAGAGAGGTAAGCCGGGGGGATGATACGTTCGTCAAGCTTAGTAATTAACTCAATGCTCAATGAATACTAATCTCTCACACTTCCAACCACTAAAGTACATAAACGCCTCTTTCAAGGTCAATTATGCGTACCTAAACCATAATCACGCCACTTTCGTGATCTAATGATTTAAAGCCTAGGCCTAAACGACAAGATTGGTGTCATTAACTAATTAGCGGCTCAGCGTGATTAATTAAAGACTTAAGTGCTCAAAATGAAGTTAAATCTCTTTAAACCCAATTTTCAAGTGTTTAGGAAAACAAGTCCAATTCACAAACAATCTTTCAATTAGAGAGTGAATTTAAGAACAAACGAGGGTAGGCCACACTCACGTTAACTAACAAAACATTTTCCCAACATAAGAGATCCAAACATTCATTGAGGTATTTCATCAAACACCTAGCATACACTTAGTATCATCCCCCTAGCTCTAAAGTCTAGCCACTCATAGCAACCCTAAAACCAATCATAAACTCATCAAGGTAATATGAATTAACCATCTTCATTGAAATTGAAGGGTATCCAAGCATTCAAATATCAAGAGTCACTTATGATCAATTCTAAGGTCTAAAGCTAGATTAAAACTAGAGAAATACAATAAAAACTGTAGTAAAGCAAGGTAAAGGATCGAGAAGGTCTCAAGCATCCAAGTCTTCATGAAGATTCAAGTGTCACCCTTGGTTCTTCAAAATCCTCTTCAGCTCTTCCCATTTTTTCTAATTAGGTCTAGGTGTTCATCCCCAAAGAGAGTCCCCGAATTTTGCTTAAAAAGCAGCTCAAAAACGTGTAGGGAGAGATTGCCTGGCCGGGCAATAATAGCCTTGAAAATTCCCCCGACCGGGCAACTTGGAAAGCGCAACAACGACTTCAAATTATTTGCCTGGGCGGGCAATATTTGTGCATGAAATTGCCCTGCCCAGGCAATTGTCCAAATTCTTACAGAAGCTTACAAGGCGATTGCCCGACCCGGGGCAACTTTGTGAAGGGATTTGCCCTGGGCGGGCAATTGGGAAATTTTACACAGTAGCTCCAAAGGCAATTGCCCGACCCGGGGCAATTTCCTTTGTGATTTTGCCCCGACCGGGCAAATCTTAAATTTGCTCCAAAAAGGCAGTTTTCTCGTCGTTTCGCCGAATTTCTCCTCGTGCGGTGGATAATACCTGAGACGAGCATAGAACAGAGATAAGTGAATGCAATTGGGTCAAAAACACAAAGGAATAAGCCTCGAAATTGTGAATAAACGAGGCTTAACAATCAATCCGCGTTTGAAAAGATCTTGGTGAATGTGAGTGACGTGTCTGAAACGAACTTGCAATCGTTATTCCATGCCGGGTTAAAAACCCATCTGCAGCATGAGATTTTATTGATGGAACCATCTTCGTTGTCAGCCTCGTCTGCATTAGCCAAGGAGTTGGATGCTAAGCATAAGTCGTGGAATTCGAATATGGGGCCTCGGACGACGGGGGTCCTTTTACCTCGGCGAGGACAGAGGGTCCACCTCCGGTAATGGCAGCTGCTCCGGGACGCACTCCACCACTGTTACCAACACCTGGGGGAAAGCAAAGCCCGACTGTAGTGGAGTGCGTCTCGGAGCGTGGGAAGGAGCGTGAGAAGAAGAGTTTGTGCTACAATTGCGATGCGAAGTGGGAGCATGGGCACCGCTGTGGCCGATACTTGTTGCTAATGGGTGATGAGGAGGCGGGGGATGTTGAGGACGAGGCAGAAGAGGTTGAGGAAGTAGTTACCGCCGAATTTATCATCTCTAAATTATCTGGTTGCGGGCCAATTGCCCCGATCGTTATGATTGTCCGGAATGATGGGCGAGATAGTGGTGAGTGTATTGATTGATGGGGGCAGTACTCACAATTTCGTCCATCCATTAATAGTGGAGAAATTGCAATTGGCAATGAATTCGGTGCCACCCTTTCGGGTTTCTATGGGGAATGGAGCTTATTTGGTGTGTCGGTAATAATGTATGGGGGTACCGTTGTTAATGCAGGGAACGTCATTTATTGTGGATGTTTATGTACTGCCGATTCATGGATCACTTGTTGTGTTGGGAGTAGAGTGGCTACGGTTGTTAGGTAAAGTGTCGCATGATTATGCAAATTTGACAATGGAATTCAATTGGGGAGATGGTGTGGTGCTCCTTAAAGGCGGTCCCAAAACGCCAAAGGAAATCTCTTAGAATCACCTTTGCGTGTTGCACTCAGCCGAGAAGGTATCTACATGTTATGAGCTCGTGGTGGAACCCCTGCCCGGAGTGGCTGAGAAGGGAGGTTTGCCAACTAATGTGGATCCCGACATCACAACTGTGTTGAAGAAGTTTGAAATGGTTTTTCAACCTCTGCAGGGATTACCACCATCGCGATGGAGTGATCATCGTGTACGTTTACTTCCGGGTACTACACCAGTGAATGTGAGGCCGTACCATTACCCTCATTTTCAAAAGTATGAAATTGAATGCTTGGTTCGAGAGATGCTCGAACAAGGACTTATTCGCCCTTGCAGGAGTCCATTTTCATCGCCCGTGCTGTTGGTGAAGAAGAAAATAATTCTTATCGATTCTGCATAGATTATAGAGCACTGAATGCTGTAACGGTGCCGGATCACTTTCAGATACCTACGGCGGATGAGCTTTTCAATGAATTGGGGGCAACTCGTTATTTTACGAAGTTGGATTTGAGGTCTGGTTACCATTAAATTCGAATGCACGACCGAGATATCTATAAGACTGCTCTCCGAACTCATGAGGGCCATTACGAATTCCGGGTAATGCCTTTCGGTCTTAAGAACGCACCCTCTACCTTTCAAGCCTGCATGAATATGTTGTTCGCTGCATATCTTCGTAAGTTCGTGACTGTATTTTTTGACGATATTTTGATTTATAGTCCGAATATATCTAATCATGTATTACAGTTGTATGTGGTGTTATCGTTATTACGGGCGAATGATTTTTTTGTGAAAATGTCAAAATGCTCTTTTGCCAAAACTTCCATTGAGTATCTGGGACATATTATTGCCGCTTGGTGTATTAAAGTTAATGAGGGAAAAATCGAGGCCATGGCTAATGGCCCGTGCCAAAAATGGTGAAATAGCTTCAGAGATTTCTTGGATTGACCGGTTATTATCGTCGTTTTACTTGTAAGTATTCTCACCTAGCCGCTCCATTGACTGATTTATTAAAGAAATATGGATTTGAATGGAACGAAGCAGTGTTGCGAGCGTTTGAAAATTCAAAGAAAGCAATGTGCTCGGCTTTAGTACTACAGTTGCCGAATTTTGAAAAGCTCTTTGTGGTGGAAATGGATGCATCCGAGACGGGCATTAGTGCGGTGTTGTTGCAATTGGAACAACACATAGCTTATTTTAGTAAGAAGATGGGGCCGAGGCGTTTAGCAGCCTCCACCGATCACAAGAAATTGTACGCGATTGTGTAGGCCGTACAGAAGTGGCGACAATACTTATTGGGTTGTGAGTTTGTGATTCGTACTAATCAACGTATCTTGAGGGAGTTGTTGCAGCAAGTTATTCAGACGTCGGATCAACAGTTCTATGTGAGAAAGTTATTAGTGTTTCGGTTTCATATCGAATACAAGCCACGAATCTCGAATGTGATAGTGGATGCTTTGTCCCTCTGAGAAGGAGAGGCGGCAGTGGGTGAGTGTTTCGCTTTAGTGTCACATTCCATGGCTGAGATAGTGGAGGAAATAAAAGCTGAGAATAAAACCTAAGATGATCTAAGGCGCCTGCATGTTGAGAATTTGAATGGCACATTGACCGTGCCATTTCAAGTGGAGGATGGCATTCTGTTGTATGGTCACAGATTTTGTATTGGAAAAAAATCAAGCATATGGGACAAACTTCTGAGAGAATATCATGAGTACTTGGCGGGAGGGCATGCCGCCGTACTACGAACTTTCAAGAGACTTGCTGATGTGTTCTACTGGTCTAATATGAGGGCGGATGTGCAGCAATACGTGGCCAAATATATCACGTGTCAGAGCACTAAATTTTCGACCACGCCGCCGGCAGGGTTATTGCAGTCGTTGGTCATTCCGGGACATGTTTGGGAGGATTTGAGTATGGATTTTATTACTGGACTTTCCGTATCTCGGGGGTTTTCAGTTATAATGGTGGTGGTGGACCGTTTAACTAAGTATGCTCATTTTGGTTATCTTCTGGTAGATTTTGATACACACCGAGCCGCGCATTTGTTTATTGAAATTGTGGTGAAATTGTATGGGATTCCCTCTTCTATTGTGTCGGATCGCGATCCCATTTTTACGAGCAAGTTTTGGAGAGCGTTGCATAATCTTAGTGGTACGACACTCAAACTTAGCTCGGCGTTTCATCCACAGACGGATGGAAAAACTGAAGTAATGAATCGGGTTTTGGAGCAATATTTACATTCATTTTTTCATGATGGACGGTGATGTTACCGTGGGCGGAGTATTCTTTGAATACAAGTTATAATTCTAGTATTGGCATGACGTTGTTCCAAGCCGTTTATGGGCATCCTCCTCCGGACTTACTACCGTAAAGGATATAAGAAAGCAAGTTGCCAGCGATTGATAAAGTTCTGGCAGATCGGGATGAGCTGTTGCAGAAGTTGAAAGATAATTTGTAGGTGGCGAAGGTGAGAATGAAAAACTTGGTGGATGAAAGCGTAGTGATGTGGAATTTGTGTTGGAGATTGGGTGCTATTGAAATTACGACCATATAGGCAGGTTTCAGTGGCGAGGCGTCGTTCCCAGAAATTATCACGCCGTTATTTTGGCCCGTATGAGATTGTCAAAAGGTTGGGGTCGGTAGCATATTGGTTGCGACAGCCGGAGTGTTCGAGGGTGCACCCGATGTTTCATATGTCTCTTTTGAGGAG
>JBBMKE010339478.1:0-13298 GCA_037834125.1 Lippia alba | reverse complement strand
AATTTCATAGCCTACGTAATATTAGAATAATTCTTTTCTACCGAGAGTCCTATTTCAAGTTAATAAATACTTTTTTAATGTATTTAAATTAATAATTTATAATATGTATTTACATAATTACTCCTAACCAATAATTATTGACATAACTATTATGAGAGTATTTCAGATGATCAACATTTTGTATGAAACTTTCGTATTTTTATAATATAGATAGATATAAAATAGATAGATTAAGTACTTTAGAAAAATATCAAAAACATTTGTATGAACTATATTCGTTTTATAGTTCGGTAAAGAGTTCACCGGAATCGACATAACTTAAAAGTCAGTAGATGATTGTAAATTTATAAAGTAATTTATTAAGCATAAATAGTTATATTTTCTTTAATTGTTTAAATTAGTGGATAGGTTAGTGGATAGAGCTTTTTCTATTAATTTTCTATTTAGTTTTTTATCTTTATCTTTCACAATTTCTATTATTTAGTATCTAAGAAATTCTATGTGAAATGAGAAAAATAATTCTACTAATCATCAAAAGTAATATAATTCAACTTGTAATTAAATAGAAGTTATAATTTTGTTAATAGATGCTTTGAGGAGTTCTTTCAATTTTCAAATTTTTTGTCCATTTACGTCCACTCGCAACACACTCTCACATCCACATTCGTACCCAAATCTCCCTCAACCTTGGCATTTTAGAGAATCTGTTTCCTATGCCGTGGGACTTGTAGCTCATCAGAACATCAGGTCGATTTTTTCTAGCAAAATTTCCCTATTGAAATTAATTAAATATTTGAGATTAAGATATTATGCCTGCTTTTTATTAATAGTTACGATCAATACTGGAACATCAATACAACAAAATAGTTTTATGATAATTACAGCAAACTCTCAACACGTAACAATAGATTAGCTAGAAACTTTAAAACAAGAATTACTAGTTCGTCTCTTGTCCTGCTGGGGGTGGTAGTGGTTTAATTCTTCTATCAAAGCATTCGAATTCTTGTAAGATGTTCCACATTCTTCAACCGCTTTTCTCTCCATTTCTTTATAGTACTTCGCTCAACTTCTCATCCTCGAGACTTCTTCTCCCAACATAATGCTCTTCACGGCCTTGGTCAATGCCTCACTGGACACACCTCCGCTCGCCCCAAATTGCCACCTTTTATTGTCAACCGAAACTCCTATTCTAAAACTTCGGTCACTAATTTTTCATTATAAAATTGTTCTGAACAAAGAGGCCTGGTGATCATAGGCAACCGGCAGATACTCCTTCCAAAATCGAGTTCCATCTACAGTGAGACACAAAAGCCCCAATGCTTGAATGATCAAGAATCATCACTTGTGGGGCCCATCCCCTTATGATTAGTCCTTTCCCCATCATTCTCTCCTCAAACCCTTGGGGCAACCATTCTTCATTTTCTTCACCATTTTCCCATTTCTTCACAACCCAAATAAAATCTGGGCCCGAGGCCTCAAGGCCCACCACAATTTCATGTAACTGTGCCGGATTAAAGGCCGCTATGCTTCCAAAAACACACGTAGACAACTGAATTAGGCCTCTTCAAATCCAGCCACGCCAAGCATCCGTGTTCATCAAAGGCCGATTCTTTTTCTCTTCGCGAGCCTTGTCCTTCAACTTCGCCATTGTTGCACAACATAAGTGGGCCAATATGCCATGCCTTTCTCCCCAAAACTTTCTTGTAGTGATCAACATATGCAGATTCAAGCTCATAAAAGCTGTTAAAGACAACTCCATAGCTTCTCCTATCAGACTCGTTCACTTGCTCTATCAGCTCCCTAAGCTCGTTCCTCTCCTCACTCAACACATACTCAAACACCTGCGTCCTAACAAACATCATCCATTGTGGAAAATCAGGCAGCACAAAGGGCTCAGAATCAGACGACACATTCTCGTAGGGTTTGTGGAGCTCCATCATTTCTCCAGCACACCGCAAAACAGCTCGTTCCATGGAAAACTAGCCTTGGGATTCTGAATTTAGCTGCTGAATCTGCAGTCCAAGGCAATAACATATCAGAAACAAGACAATTCGGACGCAATTCGTGAAGAACGCTGTCAACTTGCTCTTTGAGCAAAAACAGGGCCTCGACAAACTTTGGCATCAATTGGAAAGAGCTGTGGTCGATGCCTACAACGTTGTCGAGCAAGGGAGACCCTTTCGGAGGGAACTTGATTATGCTCAATCCAATATCCTGTCCTGATTGTTGGGCTCTTAATATGGGGTCAGCAAATGCTGGAGTGGTGATAACAGTTGTTCTCAGAGTTATTTACGCCATACCCCCTGTATTAGGTTAAATGGGCAAAAAAAATTCTGTGTTATAAATATTAATATAGAAAACCCTGTGTTTTTAAAAATGGACAATGTGTTACAAAAATTAATACAAAAAACCCTGTATTTTCAAAAATTAACACAAAAAATTCCTGTGTTATCAAAATATTTGCATTGAAAACCCTATGTTAGGAGTTCGCCATGCAAATATTTTAAAAACACAGGGTTTTTTGTGTTAATTTTTGTAACATAGGATTTTCATACAAATATGTTGAAAACACAAGATTTTTTGTATTAATATTTATAACACAGAATTTTTTTTATCCATTTCACCTAACCTCTCTAGTAAAATAGGTTTGCCATTTCCAGCATCGGGGTCATGTGGCCATGAGCCACTAAAGGAAGAAGTGCGATATGTAGCGGCGCCATTTTCGAAGTAGATGAAAAACTGAAGATCAGATAATTGAATGGCTAATGATGCAAAGAAGTTTTGGAAGCAGGTAAGCAGGTTTGAAGTTTCTGGCTTTTCTCTTTGTTATTGTTGAATCTCGACTTTAAATTGCTGACCATCTCAATTATTAAACGTGTCCCATCTACTTATAAAGAAAAATTTTAGTCCTGATTTGGTCGGATTTAATTAATTAAAAAGATAAATACATTATATTTATTATTTAATTGATCACTCTTATTAAATTTTTCATCAATTGTTTGAATACATTTTTGCATTTAGACTTTTGTTATTATATAAAACTTTTGGAAAAAACTTCTATGTATTTTATGTAATAAATTTAAAAAGAAACTTCAACTTTTAAACTAAATAAAATGAACATATGTTTTATTATACGAGGGAGAAGTATATATATATATATATATCTCATTTTATTATTCTTATTGTTTTTCGTATGAGACAGGTAATAAAATCTCTTTTATTAAACTAAAAGAAATTAAAAGAAAGACTTTGAAACTAAATAGAGAGAGAATAATTTTGAAATGTTATATGCTATAGGAATTATAAACTTTTCAAATTATTTAAAAAGCATTAAATGTTTTACGATAAGTTTAAGGGTAAGGATCTGGATATAATTTTTTTAGGTTAATCACATTTACACTCTTTAAAGTTTTAAATATTATAATTGGACCCATGTGAGTCATTTTATTATATTTTAGCTTTTTTAAAAAATTATAAACTATATCAAAATCGTTTTCCGTTGAATTTAAGGTGGCGTCATAAATTTTAGAATTTGAATTTTTTATTTTACCGTTCCCCTAAATTTAGGATTAACTTAGTATAAAAAAATTATTTATCAAGATAAAGATAAATGAGACATTCAAATCCCAAAATCTTTGGCCTCACTCAAAATTTAACGAAAAATTAGTTTGATATAATTTAGCATTTTTGCAAGAGAATAAAATATAATAAAATGACTAATAAAAATTCAATTAGCCAACAGGAGTTGGTTCAAGTGATTAATATATTTGTTTTCAAGGGCGAGATCTTGGTTGGATGGCCGCTTGCGTGTGCGTATATTAAAAAAAAAGAATTCAATTATAAAATCCAAAACTCAAAGGGATCCTAACTATAATTAATTACTCTTTTAAATTCAAAATATTTTACGTGGTTCCTTTGATAAGCGTGACGTGTATTTTGTCATATTTTAAAACATGTAATTATATAATTCTAGAAGGTTGGATGGCGTTCTAATCTTTGCTACTTTACTTGATGGAAATCAATTGTTGATATGATTGAATAAATAGTCCAACTCAAATGGATTCTTCGCTCGAATTGATTCCTGCTTGAGCCTTGAGGTCAATAAACTATTTAAAAAGAGACAAAGTCAGTCAAAGAGTCTTTGCAAAACAATTAAATAGTTGAAATACATCTTTTATCTATGATAAGTTGATTAATTTGAATCCACAATATTTGTTGACAAGATAATTAATTTATTCATTTGAATATAATAATTCCTAATTAATGAAACTATTTGGTTTTTATATTTGTCTTTATTAATTGAATTATTAATTAATTTTTAGTAACTAATTCTCTAACATTGAATAACCAATAGAGCAAATAAGAATTGATTCAAGTAGTTAAATGGTTAGTTCTCAAATACAATGATTCGAGGTTCAAATTTTTCTGACCACTTGGGATAGTGTGTGTTAAAAACAAAAAGAAAAACAAAATACGCCAATAGAATTTGGTTCAATTTGTTAATAAATTTATTTTTCAAGACAAGATTTTGAATTCAAAATTGCTTGTATAAAGGTGTATTAAAAAAAACTCTAACATTGAATATACCAACAAAAGTTGGTCCAAATAATTAATATATTTATTCTCGAGGACCGATGGATGAAAAAAAAAAAAATCTCTAACATTAAATACCTTCCTTTAGCTATAGCATCCGTGATTATTTTTGGTTTTCAAAAGAATTTATTCCTCTCGATCTCTATACCCACGTATTTACCATTTACCTCTAAAAAGAAAAGCGGAGGTGGAAGAAAAACGAATTAAGAAACCCACAAAAGTTAACTTCAACAATCAATATCACTTCAGTTTCATAATAAGAGCAACATCTAAAACTCACTGCAACAAAATATTTCTGGGAAAGGAAGGGAACTCTAAATATCCTAAACTTGGCTGGAAACTTTATGACGGTAACTACTTTATTTGTTGTTTTTTTTTAGTTTGGTACATGCTTAATTCATTGATCAAGGCATTCAAACTAGTGTAAGAAGATCCACCCTCTTCAACGGCTTTCCTCGCCATTTCCTTATAATGCTTGGCTCGAATTCTCATTTGTGAAGCTTCCTCTCCTGTCATAACACTACGCATTGCCTTGGCAACTGCTTCACTGGACACACCTTCGCTCGCCATTGCCATTACTTGCCATTTCTTATTGCCAACAGAAATTCCAATTTTTAAAACCTCTGTCAGCAGATTTTCATTGAAAAATTGTTTTGCAAATAGAGGCCATGTGATCATAGTGTCACGGACTTGTCCCTTACAAGGTCGCGTGTGGACTTAGCCCCTCGTTCGCCCCTCGCGAAATTGACTAAGCAGCCTTAAACTTTCACGAAAGTGCAAAGGAATGAAAGAACAAAGGCTAGGAAGAAAGTGTGTAAGAAGAGAACTTTATTCGCCCGAATTCTAAGGCTTTACAATGCGTGAATGCTTACAAGTTTGCTTGATGGTTTGGAAATGAATGAGGCCCCCATATTTATAGGGCTCTCCAAAAGAACGAACGGCTAGGATCGTTTCGATCCGACGGTTATAATTTGCTGTCTAGAATATTCTATACAATTCTACCATCTCTAGACTAATCTAAGAGTTATGGAGAGTTTTCTAGAATATACAAGGGTTTTCTAGTGTGATCTAGAAAATTCTAAGTTAATCTAGCTACCTTGCACAAAATTGAAGTCTAGAATGATCTAGACTTGCCCGAACCTCCAAAGTGTGTTTGATGTGCAAAAATAAGCCTCGATTCCCCCTCAACTTAATCGGTCCATAACACTCTCCCCCACCTAATCCGACGACGCCCTCGTCGTCTTGAAGGCTTGAATTTTATCTTGGAACTGCCACAAGTCTTCCTTTAGTTCCCACGTTGCCTCGGACTCAGGTAGCCCCTTCCATTTGATCAAGTATTGTGTGCTTGGTTTCACCCCTCGTCGCCTTATCACTCGAGATGTTAGCACCTCTTCAATCTCCTTATCATAAGACTTGGTTACTATGGGAGGTGCTCGGTGGGATTGCCCTCGGCTTGGATCATCCTTGTCTTCTTGATATGGCTTAAGCATGCTCACATGGAAGACCGGATGTATCTTTAATGATGAAGGTAGATCGAGCTTATAAGAAACCTTACCTACCTTAGCAACGATCGGAAACGGACCCTCGTATTTGCGAACCAAGCCCTTATGCACGCTTCTTAGTGCCTTGATTGTTGTGGGATAAGTTTAACCATGACTTGATGGCCAATTCTGAACTCTTGTTGTCTTCGTTTCTCGTCGGCCCACTTCTTCATTTTTGCTTCGTGCCTTCTCAAGACACGAACGCGCTAAGTCGGCTTGTTCCTCCCATGACTTAGCCATTTTTGTTGCTCCGGGGCTTCTCCCATCATCAAGTGTTGATGCTAGGGTGTGTGGAGTATGCGGTTGTTGCCCCATTGCTAGCTTGAATGGATTCCTGCCCGTGGCTTCGCTCCTTTGTAAGTTATACAAAAATTGCGCCACATCTATGAGCTTGGCCCAATCTTTCTGATTTGCGCTCACAAAATGCCTCAAATATCCCTCCAAGAGCGCATTAACCCACTCTGTTTGCCCATCGGTTTGCGGGTGAAAGCTAGTTGAAAAACATAGTTGCGAACCAAGTAACTTGAAAAGTTCAGTCCACAACTTACCCGTAAAGCGGGGGTCTCGATCACTTATGATGCTCTTGGGTAGCCCCCAATACTTCACCACGTTCTTGAAGAATGCCCGTGCCGCCTCCTCCGCTGTACAGTCCCTCGAGCATGGTATAAACGTCCCGTACTTGGAAAACCTATCCACCACGACTATGATCGATCCGAACCCTTCGGAATTGGGTAGTACACTAATGAAGTCCATAGAAATCGAGTCCCACGGATGCTCAGGCACGGGTAATGGCTCCAAAAGTTCCGCCGATTGCTTGTTCTCTATCTTGTCTTGTTGGCAAACAAGGCATGTCCGGATGTAGACTTCCGCTTCGTCCTTCATTTGTGGCCAAAAGTAGGCGGTCTCAAGCAATGCTAACGTCCTCTTTTGTCCCGGATGTCCCGCCCACTTAGTGTCATGGCACTCCTTTATAAGGTCTCGCCTTAGATTATTCCACCTTGGAACGTAGAGGCGACGTCCCTTAGTGAAAACAAGTCCCTCCTCGAGCCAAAATTGTCGAGTTTTCCCTTCTTCGACCAAGCGCTTGAGCTCCCTCGCCATAGGGTCATGCTCCAAGCCTTGCTTAATCAAGTCTGGAATGCTCCATTTGATTGCACTAATGGCTGCAAGCTCCACCTTGCGACTTAGTGCATTGGCTACTACGTTCGCTTTGCCCGGCTTGTACTCTAAGTGGTAGTCGAATTCGGCTAAGAAATCTTGCCACCTTGCTTGCTTAGGCGTAAGTTTCTTCTACGTCTGGAAGTAGCTAGTGGCAACATTGTCGGTCTTGACCACGAACTTCGACCCCAACAAGTAGTGTTGCCAAACTCTAAAGCAATGTATGATGGTCGTCATCTCCTTCTCTTGCACGTGTACCGTCGCTCCCTATCGTTGAGCTTGCGGCTCTCATAAGCTATTGGATGCCCCTTTTGCATCAACACTCGTCCAATAGCAAAGTCGGAAGCATCGGTGTGCAGCTCAAAGGGTTTGCCGAAGTCGGGTGGCGCCAACACCGACTCTTTGCTCACTGCGGCCTTTAAGTCCTCAACGGCCTCTTGACATTGTTCGGATCACTCCCACGCCTTCTTCTTCTTGAGTAAGTCCGTCAATGGTGCTGCCTGCGCCGAGTAACCACTAATGAACCGTCGGTAATAGTTCGCTAGTCCAAGGAAAGACCGTAGCTCTGTCACCTTAATCGGCGGTTCCCATTCCATGATAGCTTTAATCTTGGACTCGTCCATCCTCAACATTCCATGCCCAATGATGTGGCTAAGGAATGGTACCTCCGACTTTGCGAATGCACACTTCTCTTTTTTGACATAAAGCTCGTTGTCCCGCAAGATCTTTAATACGGCTCGTAAGTGGTCGGCATGCTCCTCTAAGGTATTGCTATAGACCACGATATCATCCGAGTAGACCACCATGAATTGATC
The DNA here is from genome assembly GCA_037834125.1 of Lippia alba. Classification (NCBI taxonomy): domain Eukaryota; kingdom Viridiplantae; phylum Streptophyta; class Magnoliopsida; order Lamiales; family Verbenaceae; genus Lippia; species Lippia alba. The sequence continues at coordinate 5,191 of JBBMKE010339478.1, read as the reverse complement.
TAAGAATGGTTGGAATATCTTGTTCATAAGCGTGCAAAACGTCGCCGGCACGTTGGTTAAGCCAAACGGCATTACCAACCATTCATAAGAGCCATAGTGAGTTACACACGTCGTCTTTGGCTCATCCCCCTCAGCTATTCGGACTTGGTAGTAGCCTTTTTGTAAATCCATCTTGGTGTAAACCTTGGCACTTCCAAGTCTATCGAACAAGTCAGCTATCAAAGGAATTGGATACTTATTTTTAACGGTTACCTTATTCAACACCCGGTAGTCCACGCACATCCTCAGAGAACCATTGTGCTTCTTCTGGAATAGCACCGGTACACCATAAGGTGCCTTAGACGGTCGGATTCGCCCCGTATCTAACAGCTCAGTCAGTTGTTTTCTTAGCTCCTCCAACTCGGGCGGTGCTAGCCGATATGGTGCCATCGCGGGTGGCTTAGCACCACGCTCCAACTCAATCTTATGTCCACCTCTCGCCTAGGTGGAAGCTTTTTAGGTAGCTCGGGTGGCATCACATCTTGGTTCTCCCGTAGAACCTCCTCAATGATCGGTGGTATATCATCATCGTCCCCAACGGACTTCTCTCCCTTGATTTTCAAAGTTACTAAGAAGGTTAGCTCTCCCTTCTTTACGCCCTTAGCAACTTGCATGGCTGATAATTGCCTTGCTTCGGGTGCTCTCGTGGGTGCACTCGTTGCGGGAACCATGCATGGCATCTCCCTATCCAGAATGCAAACAAAATTGAAAGATGGCATCAGGTTAGCGGTTTCTTGTCGCATGAAGTCCAAACCTAGCACCACCTTAAAATCGTCCATGGGTGCCACCGAGAAATCCACTTGCCCTTTCCAAGTTCCTAACTTCATGTCCACTCCCTTAGCGGCCCCGTCCAACGGCTTGGCACTTGTATTCACACGCTTGATCCATCCATCCCCCTTGGTCACGCGAATACCCAATCTCTTGGCTTCATCGCCCGTGATGAAGTTGTGCATTGCCCTCGTGTCTACCATCGCTTTAGTGGATGTCCCATTGATGATAGCATCCACGTACAACAGCCCTTGCTCGTTGTTGTGGGCACGACTTTAGCTTTGAGGGTGTTGAGAAGCTGCAAGGACCCCATTTGGCTCGATTCTTGATTGGACTTGGCATCATGTTCCTCCAGAATTGCTGACAAAGACCCTACTTTGGGCAATTCTTCATTTTATTTGGCCCCTTGCACACAAAGCATCCTCCTCTTGGCACGAACGAAGCCTTCTTCTTCTCTTACTCTTTACGGCTAGGCGTAGGCTTCTCCTTGGCAACTTTGGTCTCCTTCCTCTCTCCCCCACCTTTGGCGGGGTTACTCCTCTCGGGCTTCTTGAAGGAACTTGTGGGTGTATGGCTCCTTTGAAACTCGGTCATGGATTCGGCTAAGGCAATGGCTTCATCGATCGATTTCACGTCCCTTCGTTGCACTTCTTGCTTAACCCAAACTTGTAGCCCGTCTATGAAGTAGAATAATAGATCTTCCTCGGACATGTTGGGGATTTAAAGCATAAGTGTCGTGAACTCTTTCACGTACTCGGAAATGGCTCCCCGTTGCTTCAATTCCTGCAACTTCTTTCGGGCTTCATAGACAACGTTCTTCGGATAGAAGTGCTTCTTAAGTTCTCTCTTGAAGTCGTCCCACGTCTCGATCCGGCTTGTGCCCCTTTCTGCATCGGCGTGCTTTCGACGCCACCATAGTGCTGCTATGCCGGAAAGATAGAGAGAAGCGGTACGTACTTTAGTCACCTCGTCGATTAAGTTAAGTGCCTCGAAGTAGGATTCCATTTTCCATAAGAAGTTCTAAACTTTATTGGCATCCCTTCGCCCATCGAAGATCTTAGGCTTTGGGTGCTAGACCTTCGGCCCCATTGTGCTCGTGCTATCTCCCCCACTAGCAGCGGCTTGTTTGCAAACGGCGAGCTCCTTACGCATCCCTTCGATGCTAGCTTGCAACATTTGGATCACCTCTATTAGTTCCGACTCTAATGTGGCAAGGCGTTCCTCCTGCATGCCTTCAGCCTCAACATAGAGCTGGAGATCATCCTTGAATGAATTGAGTTGCTTGAACACGTGCCCCTCTAGAGCCTCCACATTGTGTTCGATGCGCTCTACTCGTTCTCCCAGGTCTTCTACAGTCGAAGTTAAGACAATGCCCTCACGATTCTTGCTCTGGTCGCGGGGTTTCTTTGCTTTATCCTTGGGTGGTTGGCTTTGTGCTTCCTGTCCACGGTTCTCTTCCCCTATTACCCCCAAAATATCATCCTTCGCCATGATGCCTTTTTTCACACTTTAAGCCCAAATCGGGCTTTGATACCACGTGTCACGGACTTGTCCCTTACAAGGTCGCGTACGGCCTTAGCCCCTTGTTCACCCCTCGCAAAACTGACTAAGCAGCCTTAAACTTTCACGAAAGTGTGAAGGAATGAAAGAACAAAGGCTAGGAAGAAAGTGTGTAAGAAGAGAACTTTATTCGCTCGAATTCTAAGGCTTTACAATGCTTGAATGCTTACAAGTTTGCTTGATGGTTTGGAAATGAATGAGGCCCCCATATTTATAGGGCTCTCCAAAAGAAGGGAAGGCTAGGATCGTTTCGATCCGACGGTTATAATTTGTTGTCTAGAATATTCTATACAATTCTACCATCTCTAGACTAATCTAAGAGTTATGGAGAGTTTCCTAGAATACACAAGGGTTCTCTAGTGTGATCTAGAGAATTCTATTTTAATCTAGCTACCTTGCACAAAATTGAAGTCTAGAATGATCTAGACTTGCCCGAACCTCCAAAGTGTGCTTGTTGTGCAAAAATAAGCCTCGATTCCCCCTCAACTTAGTCGGTCCGGTACAATAGGCACCCAAGAGCTTATTCCTTCTAAAGTCGAATTCCATCCACAGTGAGTCACAAAAGCCCCTAACCCTGGATGATCAAGAATCGTCAATTATGTGGCCCAACCTTTTATGATTTGTCCTCTTCCCTCCATTCTCTCTTCATTGGGTAATTCTAGCCCGAGTCTGGCTCTGCCAAACTGGTGTAACGAGGGGAGAGTGTTTTGCATTTGTCGTGTGATTGGTGGAATATTTGGGGAGAGTGACCAATCAAATGGCAAGTGTAATACGCTTGCCTTTTTGATTGGTTAGATCCGGCCAAGCCAGTTCTGGGCAAGAATTTTCCCTCTTCATATCCTTGAGGCAACCACTCTTCATTTTTTTCCTCATTCTCCCCTTCGTCACGACCCAAATAAAATCTTGGACCGAGGCCTCGAGCCCGATTGCTATTTCATATAGCTGCGATGGAGTAAAGGTTGCTATACTTCCAAAACACACGTATACTACCGAATTAGGCCTCTTTGAATTCAGACACGAGAGGCATTCGTGTTCGTCAATGGCTGATTCTTTTCCCCTTTGTGTCTTTCCTTTGACACCTCCATTGTTGCATAAGAAAAGAGGGCCTATACACCACGCCTTTCTCCCCAAGACATTTTTGTAATAATCAGCATAAGCAGATTCCAGCTCATAGAAGCTGTTTACAACCACTCCATAGCTTCTCCCCTCCGACTCTGTCATTTGATGCCGCAACTTAGTAAACTCATTCTCCATTTTTTCCAATGCAAACATGGACACCTGCGACCTCAGAAATGTCAACTTATGCGGAAGATAAGGAAGCACAAAAGAATCAGAATCTAAAGAAACATCCTTGTAAGGTTTGTGAAGACGCATTTGCTCTCCAACACAATGCGCGAAATTGCTTGTTCCATGGAATACTAATCTTGGGATTCCGAATTTGGCTGCAGAATCGGCAGTCCAGGGCAAAAACGTGTCAGAAACAAGATAATTCGGATGCAATCCTTGGAGGATGCTATCAAATTCTTCCTGGAGCAAAAACAAGGCTTCAACCATTTTCTCAGTGAAGTTAGGATTTGTCATTTGATCTAGACTGACAACATGATCAGACAAGGAAGATTCTATCGGTGGGAACTTAATGATTCTCAAGCCGATATCAAAGCCTGAGTCTTGGGCTCTTTTTATGGGATCAAAAAATGCTTGAGTGGCAACGATGGTCGTCTTCAGACCTCTTGAGTGGAACAGTTTTGCCATTTCTAACATTGGGATCATGTGACCATGAGCCATTACTGGGAAAAGGACGATGTGAAGCTGGCTCATTTTAGACGACAAAATCTATGGGAATTTAGGAAAGAGAAACTTGAGGTAAGCTTTGACTTGGCAATGTTGTGAATGGATATTTCAACATTCAACAAGAAATCATGTATATATAGACTGTTGTGAGTTGTGAATAGTTTTATTAGAGAGTTTCTTCGGAAGCTAGACAGAAGATGATCATTTGCCTACTTCTTGTTGAATTATCAAATGATTTAATGGGGAGATAATGAAATTAAAGACTATGGTCTCGAGGTTACAAATAAAATATGCGCAGGTCAAAATATTTTGATTAGTTTTTCTCTTTTGTTCATGAAGAGGTGTAAAACTTATGCCCATGGAATTTAGGATAAAAGCACAATGTCGCTGAGATATTGGCTTACATAAGTAGCATATTAGAATATTGACAATCCGTGGGAAATTGTCTTCCTTGCGAACAATGGACAGCTGTAGGATTAGCTATACTAACCAGCGGCAAACTTTTAACTCACTATGCTAAATTACAACTTATCCTTTTATCTTAGGCTAGAGACAATAAGGTGCTTTGCACGTTTAATACTTAGTTTATTTAAATAAGGTTGGTTAGCATATTTATTAAATAAATTAAGGTATTAAAGTATTTACCATTGTATTTTTTTCTCCCAATACGTATGTGTTTAATCCAAGTTTTTCATGGTATATTAAGTATACTTCAACAATAAAAAATTACATTTTTCATGGAATGCTTTTCAATATACTCTGTTATCCATTTCACCACTGTCTCCGAATCAATCTCCATATTAATCTTCGAAAAGTCTCTTATTCCAAGCTAATAGCAAATCCCGCATGTGAACCCAATAACTCTGTCACAATTATTGAATCTCTACGAAGATTCATAACGTATCCTAGCACCCATTGTTAGAGTAGTGCCCTTGAAAAGCCAAATAGTTTAGGCTTCTTTTTGTAAACTACTCTTATTAGCAGCAATTTGTGACATTGATGAAATAATAAATGTAACGTTTCATAGTCGTTT
>JBBMKE010339368.1:0-13298 GCA_037834125.1 Lippia alba | reverse complement strand
GGGGGAAGGGGGGGGGGGGCAGGGGGGGGGTTGGACCCCCCCCCCCCCCCCCCCCCACTCCCACACCAGCCCCTACCCATTATAAAAAAAAAAAAAAAATTGTTCTTTTTCTATGCAGCCACCCTCCCCCATGGCCCAACCACCCAAGCCCCATTCCAAATTTTAAAATGTAAATTGCCTTGCCTTAGCCCACCCACAAAAAGTCCCAACAACGCAACTCCAACTCCAAATTCAAGTTATTAAATTTTTTAATATATTCCTTTCAAAAAAAAAATTTAATATATTGATTACCAAGAATTTTCAGCCCGACTCTCGATAATTTTTGGATCCGCCCCTGTGGGAAGCTGAATTTGTACCACGTCTAGTAAACGAGAACCGCACATCCTCAAAATCTGCACACAACAGCTTGACATCGGCAATGAGGTTTCTGATATCAGAAAAGTCTTCTTCACCGCTGCGAATGCCATTCACCACATTTAGGAAATCGCCTTCGAGAACAACTTTATGCCAGCCAAAGTCTCTAGCGAGCCGAATAGCTGCTACTGCCCGCCGAAGCTTCAGCAACTAAGGGATCTGTAATGTATTTTTTCCGATCCGTCTCCCATCCAATGCAATTTCCTTCCTCATCTCTCGCGATAACCCCAATGCCAATTGAGTTATCTCGCACGAACACTGCCCCATGGTAATTCACTTTTACCCACCCTCGTCCCGGTTTGATCCAAGAACACTCCTCCAGTATGCGCTGCTGTTCGATCAGCTCCTCATCAATGGTTGGTCCTGCAAGCATGCTAGATGCAGCGAACTCCACCACTTCCTCCGGGGTAGAACAAACTCCCCCCAAATTGCCCAAAGGAGAGTAACTAACCTTTCTCCATCAGTAGCAGAGAGAGTGACGATGGACTGTGCGAGCACACCCCAGAAATCACCTTGAAGTTGGGAAATGAGGCTGGCATCCACGTTGCTTACTTGCCAAATATTACGAACCCAACTACAATTGATTAACGCATGGGGAGTATCTTCCACTTCTAACCCACAGTGAATACAGCCGTAATTACCCGGACAATGTCTTCGTTGGAGCAACTGACCGGTAGGAAGAATCTTGTGAAAGCATCTCCAGAGGAAGTTCTTGATTTTAGGCTGCGCCCTCACTCTCCAAATCGAGTTCCAAGCAACCAAGTTGCCATCGTGGGAGTTCGAGGCATGTTCCATCGCTTCCAAATCCCACGCTAATTGATATGCGCTTTTCACTGAAAATTTAACGAGGATGGTAAGTTTATGGTATATGTTAGGAGTGCTAGTAACTTTAAAATTATCTCTATATAATAAAATTTTGAATTTAATATTTTAAAAACCATACACAAATTACAAAGAAAAAGAAAATAAAGAATATTGATTGTGTCATAATGCATTGAAGAAAGACCTGCAGAGAGGCATCATTTCCTTTGAACTTCACCAATGAACCTAAATAAAATATTGTATACGATATGATTATTTTTGGAAATTTTACTGTTATCCAATCAAATGATTTTCTTTTTTCTTTCTAAATCAAATAAAATTTAACAAGCGTAACTTACCTCATTAATTATCTGAAAATGCTAATTCGATTTCTTCCTCTTCGGTTTGACTACTCTCTTCCACATCTGATATTTTAGTAAAAGTTGATTCCTAATTATGTTCGCAATAATTTCAGTCGATGATAAGTAACCAAAGAAGAGAACTATAGAGTATTTAAAATGCCAAAAAAAAAAAAGTAAATGAAATCAACCAACACAATAGTACTACAGTGGTTGAGGGATACAGTATAAAGTTTTAATTGTAGAGATCATAATTACCTCTCGAGAGGAGATGAGATTAACTTCAAAGTGTAGTTGTATTTCACCATTCAAATCTCCCTCTTCTTTTTTAGCCTTGTCTATCATAATTACTTCCAACTTTGGCGTTGCTAAAGATTTCATGGTGAAGAATTTCAACAACGGACATTTATCAATATTCACATATTTCAATGAAGGCAACTGAATATCGCATCTCCAATTGTTGAAATATTCTAACTTGGGTAGGTTGCATAATTCCAACATCTTCAAACTAGGAAATAATGTACGAGGTTTTTCACATAACCACGTTTCCTTATCATTCTCAATCACTTTTTTCATCTGGCTGCATTTGTCGATCTGCAATCTCTCAAGATTGACAAGATTTTCAGCTATGGAGAATGAAAACGCACTTCTAATGCCATTGCAGCTCTCAATTTGAATAACTTTTAAGCTACCAAAGGAAATCTGCATATAAATGATATACCCAATATTGTTGTTAACTAAATAATACTTATATTACATAAATAACTGTTATAAACATATTAATTGAAACAAAAAACGAACACTTAATTGGCAATTGATTTTAAACTGAGAATTTTCGATCCATTGAAGTTGTTCGATTAATTAATGTTGCAATGGATCTAAATCATTATACTCTCTAGCCTAGAAAATTTTCTTGGGACTTTTTTTTTTCTTTTTTGGTTGTTGTAGTTCAAATCCAACAAACATGAAGTTACTGGGGTACCCAATGCTATGTAATATGCATAAAATAATTGAGTATTTCATTAAAATATTAAAATAAATAAATATTATTCTCTGTTAACAAATAATATTTTATTTTATAAAAAACTGACAATTTTGTGTTAGTAACTTATTCGTTCAAATTTTGAAACCTAAATATGTTAGTTTTGTAATTCTTACTTCTATGTTCGGTCTTATTAGGGATAGTTAGGAAAGTAACAATGATTGTCTTTAAAAAAAATAATAAAATAAAATAAATACTTCTATCTTGACAAACCTTGAATGTTTCGACCAATAAAGATAAGAAGAAGAAGAAGAATTAGAGATCAACTCAAAATTAAAAAAAAAAATCAAACGAAAACTTCTAATTTTTAATTAAAACCTAATAAATATATATAGTGATGACCGAAAAAATGAAACTATCGTGGTAATACTTAAGATGTGAACGAATGAAAGTATTAATATATATTCTCTAAATCCTTAAATATTAAGAATGCCATGGATTCAAGAGGGAGATTAATTGTTTAAAAATAAAAGGGAAAAAAAATAGAAAAAACAATAAAAGGCATTAATAAAAGAAACTGTGCCCAAGTATTTACATATATCATCTATGCATTTGAAGAAATTTTGAAGAAAAAATAATGAATAAGGATGCATAATATATATATGGATGAATACTTTTGTACTTGATACATGAATAACTGCCCAATATGAAAATTTGCATTATGCAGTTTTCGGCTTCCCTATTAATTATATGTCTTCATTCTGGATATTAATACAAACATTCAAAATTTAATGCGAATAAATTTAGAAAGGAGAAAATTAATTACATGAAATGCTAAGTTGTCTGCATGGAAGTAATTAAAAATATAATAGGAACTTAATAAAATTAAATCCAACAAAAATCACAACTTTAAAATTAAATCTACGATACAAAAGAAGCTTGAAAAGACGTACCTTTTGACTGCAAAATGAATGAGAAGCTTGTTTATCGTGATCGTTTGCAGAATTTTGATTACTCAAGTCAGAGAAGAGAAAATTCATGAGCTTGGGACAATCAATGACTTTCATCTCCTCCAGCATAGCGAATTCAATGCTTTCCACTCCCTTAACAAAAGTCGTGAGACTTTGTAGAGATCTAAGTTTCAACTCTAACAATTTTGGAAAGTGAATAGTCTGATATTGATTTTCATCATTTTCATTCAACACCACTTGTTCCATCATCTCACAATATATAATATCAAGCTCTTTAAGTTGTGAAAGAAAATCCATTGACATTACTGCGGATGAGAAGATGTTCCGTAGCTTATTACATCCATAAATTTCTATTTGAGAAAGATTGCTGAGTGAAGCACTTAGATTTGGACTCTTCCACAAATGCGTCAATGCGGGCAAATTCGAAAGTGATACACTTCTTAAATTCTTAAAGGAATTAGATCCTTCTAAAATTGAAGAGTTCCATATCACTTCTAATTTGTCAAGTCTCTCTAGTACCATTGTCTCCAGCATAGGAAAAAATACCTGCAAATAATTAAGTATTATAAAATAATTAGAAGGAGAATGTGTTCCTGTTCTAAGTATCTATACAAATTATAATAAGCACATTTGTGTTTCTTTTTATTTATTATTTAATTTCACCACTTCATTGGGTTAGTTTTTTTTTTCTTTTTTTTTTTTCTCCTCACATCATGGCTTCAACGTTTTTTCTTTATATGTTTTCTTCCTCCATATTTTCTAGTTTTTATTCTTTTATCTTGTTTTCTATTAAGATAATATCATCTTACTCTATTTATTCACTTAATCATCATAATTTGATTGATTGCATAAAGTCAGTTATAAAATATATATTAATTGAAAGAATTTAATTTCATATGTAATTAAACAAAAATATATATTTTTTTTATGTATACACACATTAGGTATGTCTACTTTTAGCAATAATTAGAGTTTCCTGCTCACAACTCATCAATAATATCCCGTTTCAGTTAGATCACCTAACCTCTGTTTAGTCTATTATACAGAATCATATTATTTATTGTTCTAAGAGATTATAAATTTATTATTTTATTTATTATGAAAGTAATAACTAGAACTCTTTAGTCTATGAATCTATACTAAGATCGTTAGTGTCTCTTCGCAGCCTTATAGAAATGAGTCAAATTAGTATATAAGAAAGTAATATGAAGGGTAATTATTGCAGTCGTTAAAGGATATATAAAGGCATACTGTTTGGGTGCAAAGCAATTCATCAACGTTGCGGGCCGCCCTCGAAATTTGGTCAGTTGTGAATGAGAAGAGACTATGAAGCTTGTTGCAGTTTCCAATCTCAATTTTATGAAGTTTGTCGAGTGAAACAATACTCCTACTTGATCTCTTCCACAAATGCTTTAGAGCTGGCAAATTATCAAGATCTAAAATTTCAAGATTCCTGAAAGAATTGGAGTGATCTGAAACTGTACCATCATATATCTCTTCTAAGTTGGGAAGTGTACGTAGCTCAAGACGTTCCAAGGTGGGAAAAACATCAAATTCACTCGGATCATCAATTGATGTTGTTGTTGTTGAATTTACCAGCTTGGTGATTGTTGAACAATTTTCAAATCTCAATAATTTCATACTGTGAGATTGTCGTAGATCTAAAGGACTGGAAACATCTCCTATTAAATAAAGCTGATTGGCGCTCTTGAGAAATCGAACAACCCAACTTCCTAAACTAATATCTCCCGATAACTTCATACACATACCTTTCGCATGAGATGTTTCACCACCGTAGACGTGGCTAATATTTCCAATTCCTATGTGATATCTTAGGATATTTGGAGAAAAACTTATCTCCTCCGCTACTAAATTGAAATCCTTCACTCGAATCTCCAAGCATGTCAGTTTAGACAAATTTGCAAACTCATCGAGGCACGCATTCCTTCTCTCTTCTCCTTCTACCTCTGCTGCTCCTACCAATTCCCATCCATCAAAGCTGTATAACATCTTGAACTCCTCCAATTCGACCAAATTTGATACAACTCCTGGAGGGATTCTTCTAAGACTTTGGCAATCTGAAAAAATTAACTGCTTCAGCTGGTTGAGATTTCCTATTTCAACAGGCAATTCCTCAATCCCATCACAATCATAACAATCTAGAATTTCCAGATTTAGTAACTTTCCGACCATAGAAAAAGACTCCAGCTTGCAACCCACTAAGCGCAGCGTTCGAAGATTCTTTAGCAATTGTATTTCCAGTGGTATTGATTTCATTATAATATTCTGGAAAGACAACAAATTCAGTTGTTTGATTCCTTCAAAAATAGAGAAGTCCTTGATTTTAAATCTTTCCCTCCAATTTAGACCCTGCATCCTTAAGAAGCCACTTGTTTCTTCTGAAATGACTGAACCCCAATGATATGTACACTCCGATGACAAACGCATTGAGTTAAATTTGACATCAACAATCATCCCTTCCTTTGCTTCATGTGTAGCGATATATACGGCCACATCACGGACAATATCATGCATTTTCACGTGGTGTTCATCTCTACCATTGAGTAGCAAGAAATGATTTTTAAGCATATCAACTATTGCAAATACTCTCTTTCTTACTATTTCCAAAATTCCCTCTGACGCGTTAGAGAAATCCAAATTAGAAAACATTTGTAGCCCAATGCAGTATGAAGTCAATTCCTCAAGATTAATATCGGCATCCTCAGGAAATAGGCTGCAGAGCAAGAACAACGATTTTGCACGCCTACTTTCTAATTTTGTATAGCTCAGCTTCAGGGGATTATAAACATCTTTAACAACACTTGGCATATCTTCTGGGTTGAAACTTTTGAGTTGTTGCAGGGCATCTTCCCAAATAGTGATGCTTGTTTGATCTTTCAACGCACCACCGACAGTTATGAGGGCGATCGGCAGACCTTTGCACTCTCTTGCAACTTTTTCTACTGTAGAAAGCAAATTTGGATCATCAACACAGGATCCTATTTTTTCTTTAAAGAGAAACCATGCTTCTTTATCAGACAAGATCTCCACTCCACAAATTTTTTGAGCGTCCATTTCTTTCAACACGTCCTTATTTCGAGAAGTTAAAAGGATTGTGTAGCGCTCATTTCCACAAGGAATTCCCAAATCCTCAAATTTAAGTTTTTCCCAAACATCATCGATTACAATGAGTATTCTCTTCGTGCTCATTAGTCGTGCGCGTATTTTGTTTGCTCGAGCTTGTAATGTTTTCTCGCCCAACATCAAGCCCAAGGGCTCTGCAATTTCATCCTGGATTCTCAACAGGTCTGCTTGTTGACTAATAACAACCATAAAAACTTCCTGGAATATATTTTCTTTCTTCACTCTCATCATGATTCTTTTTGCCATGGTGGTCTTGCCCACACCTCCCATCCCACATATCCCAATTGTTGTGACCTCCTTAGCTTTCAAAGCCTTCATGATGTCCTCCTCAATCTGTTTCCTAGAATCAAAGTCGTGTGTTGTTCCTAATGTAATTTCAGCCTGTGCGGCTGGGAGTGGAGCCGTGGCTATATCAGTAATCTGCCTGCGTTTCTCCATCAGCTGCTTCATTTCTCCAGTTATCTTCACAGCTTCCCTACTCAGCCGAAAACGTGATTTGACACCCCAACAACCATTTTTCACATTTGGAATTTCATCATCGATTCGTTTCTTGTCGATTTGGATCTTATTGCTAGCATCTTCCAACCAAGTCCAAACCTCCGGGAGAATCACTTGCGCATCATTCTGAGCCGCATCAACTTGGCTCTGCAATCCAGCTCTTGCATCTTCCAGTTCTTGGGCTTCATTCCTTAGGTTTTGAATGTTGATGTTGAAGAAACACAGATAAGTAAATAGATGCTTGATTTTTACAACAATGAATCTTCCAAGTTCTTCCACTGCTGGTTTCACCAAACTTGACAGAATTTCTGCCATTTCCTGCACATCTTCGTATATTTAATACGATTTTTATTGTATTAAACGAGGAAGAGATATGTGTAATCGGAGTATAATTGAAGAGTCGAGAGATGTTAATGTAATAAAAAAAGAATGTATAACACCTTTGTATACAACTCCCAAATAAATATGATATCTTGTAAATAGTTAGAGCTAGCACCTTTGTGTAAGCAGATGAGACTATTATCTATAAATATAACACCTTTCCCTATAAAAAGTTTTCCACAACACCTTCATGTCTTCTAATATTTTATATTCTAATATAAATCATCTCACATATCTTTATATACCTTTTTTTATGCTTGTTTATCCGGTTCTTCATACAATTTTTACTTTGTACAGGTTTTCGGTGCATATAAAAAAAGGGGTTTCAGTGCATATAAAAAAATATTGAACAATATAGAGAGATTTAAGAAGATGTATATCAAAATATAAAATGGTACATTAATTACTTCGCGTCCAATGAATAGAGAAAATTAGTGTTCTACCAACACCAGAAATTTTTAGGATTCGACATGCAAATATTTTGAAAACATATTTTTGTAATACAGAGTTTTTCTTGCTCATTTCACCTAACACAGGGGGTATGGTGTAAATAACTTTTAGATTTTATAATTTCACTTTCACTTTTTGAAGCTCGAGCGGGGGAGCCGAACTCGACCCAAACCAAACCGAACTCAAACCATAATTTTTCACTAATCTAGTTATTATTTAAATGCTCTGATTAATCAAAACTCGGTATTATAAAACTTTTGTTCTTAAAACTTGGTATGCCTAATTTAAAAATTAAATAATAAAACTTTTGTTCTTACATCTGTTACATTTTTCTCGTGGTACCGCGAACAATTTTGACAACAACTCGTAAATACTTGCCATCTTCGTGAAAGATATATAGACAGAACTAAGATTTTTGAAGTATATAATTAGCTCAAGTAATTCTATTATATTAACAAACAATAAAAGATGTGATATTAAGTCCCTCTACAAATAATAATTTTACTTTTAATGGAAATATTTCTTCAGCTCAGAACCTCAGAATTCGTTTTCCCTCTGCAAAGATGAACCGGGATAACATAAGAAATCTGAGGAATTGATGAATTATTCTTTAAAGGAGAGTATAAAAAGATAAACAAATGACCTGAATATACTCACCAATACTACTGAACTGCGAAGAACGACCTCGTGATACGAACAAGACTGTGAACACTTAATTAAAACAGCACACAATATTTTCCTTTTTTTCTTTTTTTTTTTTTCTTTTGATGGACAAGTACAACTTATATATGAGACTTTCGTGTGTTTTTTTTTTTTTTTTGGTCAAAATATGTATCAAATTTTAGCTTGAAGAGGTAGGAGAGTAGGACTTTTGTTGGTAAAGAGAAGGTGATCAAGAGAGAATGAGCAGTCTTTGGAAAAGATGGAAATCAAAGCAGATTAATTACCAGAATGATTATGAAGGCAGTGCTGCAGCTTGGAAATGAGATAACTAAACAATAGCGGATTTGAAAGCCCTATGTTTTTCTGTTGAAGTTTAACATTAACATATTTTATTGTCAAGAGAAGTGTACTCCACCTAATCAAATGCTATATAAAATGACCAAATTAAAAATGACTAGGATTTCAATAATGCAGCTAGCCAGGCCGGCAAACGATCATTATTATATAATCCCATTTATTTTCCACAAAATTCTTTGTCTTAATTTGATACTTTTGTCATGGAGATTAGGTAATATTATTGGCTGGCGGCTTGTTATCTATTCACATGATTTGGATTGGTGAATTAGAAATATGAAGGAAAAAAATGCTACAAAAGAGTTCATTTATGTTAGGATCAATTACCCCTAAACCCGTATTAGATAGAGTTATTATGATTCGTTACCATGTTTTTTAATAGATTATCACTATTTGGGAAATAAGACATTACCCTTAACCCTTATTTTCGTTAAAAAATCATTGACGCCAACAAAAATTTTAATGAAACCCGAAAATACCCTCATTGATTTTGATCAATTTTTTTATTCTCATGTTGCCTTGAGGATTGACTGTAATTGACTATGCTGATTTGAGAGTTAAGTGTAGTATTTTAAACAAAAGTTTTCAACGGTCATTTTTAATAAAATATACTCATCTATCTATACTATTAAATATTAAGTGACATACACAGATAATAACAATTTGGTTTTTTTTTCCAAAAGAAAACAGTTTGGTTTTCTGGACTCTTTTTCTTTTTTTGGCTCCATTTTACCACTCCAACATTTTATTAACTTGTCTTTTATCTCACCTCACTTTAATTGTGACGCCCTAGCGTGGGCCACCACATCCCCCGCACTAAGACCAGACTCGTATATGATTATAGACTGTACACAAGTCCAATCCTAGCGAGCAGAAGACACGACACAAACCCTGGCTAGGCGGGACTAACCTTGTACCAAGAATTCAGGAATATACAACCAACAGGAATATACTAAAACCAAGGATAATAATTTACAGGAATACGTATCAAGAATATTTACATCAACAAGTATTCAAGTCTTCATTACAAACATAACCAAAAATAATATAAAGTGTGTGGTACAGAATGAGTGAAACATAGCTAGACACGAAAATACACTAGCAAATGCAATTTCCCGCAGCTACGCCCAGAACACCTGAGGGACAAAAGAGTGAGGGGTCAGTCTCTACAAGACTGATTGAACGGCATAAATAAATATATAAAGCGGTAAAATCATGCAAGCCATAATTCCATACAAAATTTTCAAGAGAGATAAGAAAAACCGGGCATCAATTCATGGAATTACAACTAATTGGCTTAATTTCAGAAAAAGTGAACAATGGCTCAGCGAGAGAGCCTTCTCCAACCCCACTTCATTTAGTGAACAAGATCTTATTAAGTGATCATGCATAAATTACGTTTCACTTGTTATTGGATCCAATTCAGTGCACAATTACTCCTTATATCACCGGGTTGGTGGTTCAGGTAGCTAGCCCTTACCACCCAGGACAGGATGATCGGAGGGTACATGAATCCCAAAGACCGGAATCCATCGGTTCACCAAACTCCTGGTGAACCTCCAGGTTGCTCCAAGTTTGGTTGGAACTAATGGAAGAGATAGCCGTCAGCCCTAGCTTCCTCGGTTCTCTTAATACATCAGCCCCTTGGCCCCAGGAAGTGTAACGTCTCACCAAAACAGGACAGGAATCCGAAAACGGGTATTTTTAGAAAACATTTGAGTTTTGAAAACTATACATATATACAATATCGTTTTTGGCCAAACCATCACGTAATTGGGTTGTAGGGATTTAGTAATAATTCCTAACAAATTCCTCACCTGAACCGGTACCCAAAAGGAAGAACAAGGACTCCACGAACCCTAGACAAACGGCTCAAAGTCCTCCTGAGAACCCTCTGTACAAGAAAATACAAGACACGTGTGAGTCACGACTCAATATGTACCAAGTTTGACACACGGCAATGATTAAAATGCATATGGCGTGAATATGATATCATAATATGTCAAATGCAAGCTCAAATGATCAATAATTAATTCACATTAGCATGGAATAAATCAAAGTTAATAAATAAGAGCTAATTGGCAAAATCAAGCATGCGAGCAAGAGAATTAAGCAAACGAACGCAAAGAACCACTCAAAAGGGTCCAAGAAAGGGGTAGAAACCGAAAACACGAAGGAAGCATGCGGAACGAGAAAAGGTAAAAAAAGGGACAGTAGCTTTGAAAACGATATTTTTCAGTTTGAACTGGAAACGGAAACGGTCGTTTCGGAACCGTCTGTAAGAAACAGACGTCTTCCAAACGGCCATTTTCAGTTTGAACTGGACACCGAAACGACCATTTGGGGTAGGCCTGGGCGACGGGAAAGGGAGAAAAACAGGGGAGGCCGCGGGAAAAACCCCAAAACACCAAACCAACTCAAACCCAACACCCACAACACTACAAAACCATCAAACAACATATAATAAACTCAAATACACGATTAGGTCACATGTAGCAACTCATAACATGCTTGAATGCATCCAAATTAAATCACAAAACCCCCAAAATTATGAAATATGCACACATGCTTCCAAGTTCCACAAACCACAACCAAGAATGCATATCATCACCCAAATACAAGCCAACAAACTCCACAATGCTCAAATAATTACAACCTATGCTCAAGAACATCTAAATGCATCAAATTCTCAAAAACCCATATGAAACTTACCTTGAATGCAAATGAAATGAAGGAAAGAGAATGAGGAAGAGTTCTTGGCTTGATTCTTGTGTGTAATTGGAAGGAATTCTCTAGTCTTCTTGTTGCTTGGATGGCTTGATCAAATGGAGGGAGAAAGGGTTTGGGATTCTCTTGAATTGGAGAGAAAATGGGAGAAGAAGTGAGTGTGTGTGTGTGAGTGTGTATATACCGATATGTGTGTGAAGAAGAGGGAAATTGGAAAAATGGTCCTTAGAAAATTTAAAATGATGCAAAGTGGTATGCCAAGTATGAAAGGTTGCAAATAGGTCATGAAATGGTTAAACAAACAAAACTCGAAAATTACCAAGTATATACACATAATAACAAGTTAGGAAAAACGCAAGAAATACGATCAAAATACACGAGGAAAAATAAATACGCAAATAAAGTACAAAAGAAATTAAATAAAATCCTAAATCTCAAAACTCTCACGCGTGGCGCGCGTACCTGTACGAATAAGAAGTCGGGGTGTCACATTAATTCTTTTTCTTTTATTTTATGTGTATTTTTTGTCTTTTTCCTTCATATTTTATGTTTTATTATTTACTATAATTTAATAATTATATTTAAATTGATTGTAGACTATATATTAATATGAGAATTAATTTTAATATATTTAAATAACAATTTTTTTTTATTTGCACAAGCAACGTCTGTGCGGAGTTTACTAGTACTATTATATTAAGCGAGATACTCATTTGGTCTCATATACTCTACCACTGCATAGTGCACAGCCAATCAATAATCCCTTAATGGCTTCTCTCACTTCCTTCTCCATCCTACCGAAGGCTTCGACTTCATCGCCGTCACGTCTCTGCCGGAGTCACTCGGCCAGAGTTTTGAGCTATGAAATCATTGATCAGGTGATGTCTCCATTGCAATGTTGCATGAATTTTGTTATGTTAGCATCGATTGCCGAGAGTTGGTCCAATGGAAGGTTTTGGTGTGTTTATTAGATATTTGGGATAATTACACTGACATACCTTGATATTTGATCTTATTACACAAACTTCCCCTCAGCCCTCAGGTTTGTAATTTTAAAATGTCAGGGGAAATTTGTGTAATTAAGTCAAACCTCAGAGTATGTTACACTAATCATCCCTAGATATTTTGAATTTGTGATCCTTTAACGTGTAGCGAATCGCAAAAGGTGTATGTCGGTGTAATTTTCCCTAAATAATTTGAATACATTATCATTTAATTATATGCAACGACTGACATAAAGGGTAGCTGTAAGGTAAAATGATAGAGAATGTTATACAAACCTTTTTGATAAGGGGTCAAAAATTACAAAACCATTTTTTCTCATCGTAGAGATGTGATTAATCTTGCAATTTGGAATATCATTTAGGGATAATTACGAACGCCCCCATGAGGTTTGGCAAAATTACAGATACCCCCCTGAGATTTGAGAAATTACGAATTTCCCCCTGACTCGCTGTCCCCTCTATTAAGTTTAACTGAGTTTGTAATTTTACTATTTTACCCCTCATATCCTAAAATTCAGGGGGGAATATGTAATAAAAGTCCAAAATTAAG
>JBBMKE010338931.1:0-13300 GCA_037834125.1 Lippia alba | reverse complement strand
ACGAGCAAGAAACCCGATTGAGAATAGTGCTTGCCCTCTTCTTCTTTCTTCTTCCTCTTCACTTCGGTTTTTCCCCTTTTTCTCCCTTCTCTTGTGGCTGACCGAAAAATGGGATAAAATTAGGGTCAAAGTGGGTTAAGTTAGGGTTAAAATGGTTCAAGTATGGGTCGGTTTGATTAAGAAACGGGTCAGTTATAGTAAGCTGTCAAATGGGTCGTGTTTTGGGCAATATTTGGAGGATCAAACGGAATAAAAAAGATGTGACGCCGGATTCCCTAGCTTGTATTTTTCGTCACCAGTTCAAGACCACTTCCGGAATTCAAAACTGAATTGCCGAGCTTGAGTTACGCCTTTCGGAACCCAAGGTGCACTAAACGGGTTAGCTCCTTTAGATCCCCAAAAAGCCCCATCACTTCGGACGGTCAACACTCACCACAAACGAACTCTAAAACACAAAATAAGCACGTTATCACAAAAATCCCTCTCGTGAGTGCGTCCCTGTTCGTGTGAATGAGCGGGGCATCACACACACACACCTACTACACATGTTGCCGATGGTTGGGTCAGTGCCTTATTTGTGGAAAGGGAGACCATATGGCGGATGCTTGCCCCAACAAGAGACCCGAATTTCAAGCGGGAGCTCAAAGGCCCTTAATTCAAGCTCGTGCATATGCCCTTAAGGATGAGGAGCAAGACGTCGAGGTCGACCCCAATGCCGTAGTGGAAGGTACCATTTGCATTCATGACACGTGCATCAACGCATTATTTGACCCGGGTGCCACACATTCCTTTTTGTCGCATGATTTATGTGCCTCTTTGTGCTTGCCTTATTTTTATGTGGATATGTGTTATTTAGTTAGTTCCCCACTCGGGGGAAAACTTGAAACAGATCGAGTAGTCCGGGATTGTTTGGTGAAGATAGAAGGGAAAGAGTACTCCGCGGACTTTGTTATGCCGATATCGAGGTATGGGGTCATCTTGGTCACGGATTGGCTATATAAACATCGGGCCGTTCTTGATTGTTTTGCAAAGAAAGTTCATTTGGGAGAAGAAGTAATTGTAGGTGTTGGTTCAAAAGCGGTGCCACTATTGCCGTTCATGGAAGCTGATAATTTGATAAGGAAAGGAGCTACGGGATTTGTTGCATATCTTTTGAATAAGCCCAAGGAGCAAGATAAGTTGGAGGTAGTGGAAGTAGTAAAGGAGTATCCAAACATTTTTCTGGAAAATTTGGGATCCTTACCGCCGGGTAGGGACATCAAATTCGTAATTAACTTGTTTTCAGGATCCGGACCGTTTTCTAAGACATTTTATCGGATGGCGCCGACCGAGTTGAAAGAGTTGAAAATACAATTGGAGGAACTTCTTAAGAGTGGATTTATTCGGCCGAGTTCTTCGCCGTGGGGTGTACCGGTTCTACTTGTTAAGAAGAAGGATGGAACCTTGAGAATGTGCATCGATTATAGAGAATTGAATCGGAGAACCATAAAGAATAAGTACCCTTTACCCCATATTGAGGATTTATTTGATTTATTACAAGGTTCGGGGGTATATTCGAAATTAGATTTAAGACAAGGGTATTACCAATTGAAAATCCGGGAAGAGGATATTCCCAAGACGGGATTTAAGACCCGGTATGGGCATTATGAGTTTATGGTCATGCCGTTTGGATTAACTAATGCCCCGGCCGCCTTCATAGATATGATGCATATAATCTTCAGGCCTTACCTCGACAAATTTGTTCTAATTTTCATCGATGACATTTTAGTATTTTCTAAGACTCCCGAGGATCATGCTCGGCATTTAAGGTTGGTATTGGACACACTAAGGAAGCACCAATTATTCGCAAAGTTCAGTAAATGCAAATTTTGGATTGATAGGGTAACTTTTCTAGGCCACATTGTTTCGAGAGAAGGTCTAGAAGTAGATCCTTTGAAGATTGAGACAGTTTTAAAGTGGCAAAGCCCGAAGAATGCCTCAGAGGTTAGAAGTTTCTTGGGTCTGGTGGAATACTATCAGAGATTTGTAAAGGACTTTTCGAGAATTGCAGCCCCTTTGACCCAATTGACAAAGAAAGAGGCTAACTTTGAGTGGGATGAGACTTACGAGGCTAGTTTTCAACTCTTGAAGGAAAAGTTGATGACTGCACCGATATTAGCACTACCCGAAGGTGATGAAGGTTAAGCGGTGTATACAGATGCCTCTAAGGAAGGCTTGGGTTGTGTGCTACTGCAGAATGGAAAGGTAATTGCTTATGCCTCGAGAAAGTTAAAAGAGCATGAATAGAACTACCCTACTCACGATCTCAAATTAGCCGCCGTGATTTTTGCTTTGGGTAAATGGCGACACTATCTCTATGGCGTACTCTTTGAGATCTTTTCCGACCACAAAAGTCTCCAGTATTTGTTCATTCAGAAGGAATTGAACAAGAGACAACGGCGTTGGATGGAATTTCTCAAAGATTATGATTGTACAATCAAGTACCATCCCGACAAAGCCAACGTGGTCGCGGACGCACTAAGTAGGAAGGCTAGTGTTTCCAATATTGAGGTGGAAACGGATGATGGGAACGAGTCAGAGCTTATCAGAATAAAAGCTCGTGTTTCTACCATTTCCATTCAGCCGGACTTAAGACGGAAAATATTTGATGGACAAATAAGGGATCCCGAGGTTCATAAATTGGTTGGCAAGGCTAAGGACGAACCAGAATGTCCGTTTGGATTCGATGATATGGGATTGCTTAGATTCAAGAACTGGATTGTGATACCAGAAGAGTTGGAACGGGTTATCTTGGAAGAGTCACAAGTCAGCCTATTCGATCCATCCCGGGTGGAATAAGATGTACAAGGATCTCAAGAAATATTATTGGTGGAATGGATTTAAGCGGGATGTGATTAATTATGTGCATAGGTGCTTGACTTGTCAGTTAGTTAAGGCGGAGCATCAAAAGCCATTTGGGCTATTACAACCCTTACGGATACCTGAATCGAAGTGGCAGCAGATAACCATGGATTTTCTTACAGGTTTGCCATGAGTTAGGGGAGGCTATGATGGAATCTGGGTGATTGTGGACAGGTTAACAAAATCGGCTCATTTCCTTGCTATCAGAATGACAGATAAAGTGGAGAAGTTGGCTAAGCTTTATTGTAGGGAAATTGACCGACTTTATGGGGTGCCGGGTACCATTATTTCAGACAGGGATCCCCGATTCACTTCTAGCTTTTGGAGAGAGGTTCAGACTAATTTGGGTACAAAGCTTAAATTCAGCACAACATTTCATCCTCAGACGGACGGGCAGTCTGAGAGATTAATTAAGTATCTTGGAGATTTGTTGAGAGCGTGTGCCTTGGACTTCTCCGCTTCTTGGCATGAACAGCTACCCTCGATCGAGTTTGCTTACAACAACAACTGCTAAGAGTCGATCAAGATGGCACCATTTGAGGCTTTATATGGAAGGATTTGCAGCTCACCCTTATTTTTCGATCTAGAGGAATGGAATTGGACAAAACAAGAAGGGGTAAAGAGGGGTGAGGATGAAGATAAACCCTCTAAAGCGGTTCAGAAGGTGATTAATAAGATTCAGATTATTCGACAGCGGATGAAGGCCGCTCAGGATCGCTAGGAGAGTTATGCAAATCGCCGAAGGAAAGATATCCAGTTTGAAGTCGGCGATAAGGTTTTTCTGAAGGCTTCTCCTCGAAAAGGGTTTGCAAGGATTGGTAAAAGAGGAAAATTGAACCTTAGGTATTTGTGGCCATTTGTGATTTTGGAAAGGATCGGGGAGACGACCTATCGCTTGGATTTGCCTCCGAATATGACCGGTATTTACAATATCTTCCATGTTTCTCAACTACGCAAGTATTACCGGGATGAGTCTGAGGTTCTTCCCATAGAAGAAGTGGAGGAAGTTGAACTTGAACCGAATCTCACCTTCGTGCAAAAGCCAATAAGGATTTTAGACCGAAAATTTCAAGAGTTAAGGAATCGGTAAATCCACTAGTAAAGGTCCTATGGAGAAGTGATAATACGGAGGAAGCTACGTGGGAGACGGAGGAAAAGATGAGGACTTATCATCCCGAGTTGTTTTTGGTCGAACAGTGAATCTGAGGACGGATTCTTTTAAGAAGGAGAGGTTGTGACACCCCGATTCTTCGACCGTACAGGTATGACGTATGTGTTTACCAACGTACGCGTATTAATTGTTCATTAATGCATTTTTATTTAATTTCATTTATTTTAAATCTTTAATGTGATTTATATGGAAATCCTTGAATATTTGAACTATATGTTCGTACATGAATTAATTGCTATTCATGGTTAATTGATTCGATTTCTGTTTTACGTGGAATTGAGTGTAATGTGAAATTATGTGTTGTGACTATGTGTATGTGCTCGTTGCATATTTATGAATTTACATGACATTCCATTTCATCTCATTTCAGTAAACGAGCCGTTTTACGCCTCAAACAACCAAAATTAACCCCCAAACATATACGAACCTATTTCTACACACCTACTAGACGTACTCCACACCTAGCCCACTTGGAGAGCCACCTTCTCTCCTCCCTCTCTCAGCCTACCGACCCAATCCCCCCTCCCCACACTCACCTCACTTCATCTTCTTCAACCAAGAAAGAGAAGAAAGGAAGAAAACAACCCCAACCTCCATTGCTATCACCTTGAGCTCAAGATACCCTCATTTTCTTGCATAAATCTTCAAGGTAATTTCATATTTAGCATTCTTGTGTCCTTGTGATCATTTTCATGTCCTTATTTCAACCAACCACCATGGCAAGAGCATGATTGAAAATACATGAATAGTAAGGGTTTGTGAAGTATTGGGATTTCTTGAGCTAGCATGATTTATGTTGGATTCTTGAGTGTTATTTGATGCATTTATTGCATACCTTCAAAGACCTTGGTTGGTAATTGCATTCAAGGCATGAAGCCATATGTGATCATGAATGAAATTGAATGGAAATAGCTTCATATGCCTTCATTTCTTGCTTCTTTGGTTGCCTATGCATGTGAATTTGTTTCTTGCATTATTGTGATTGTATGTGTTGTGTTTGTTGTTGCAAATTTGAGTGTTATGGTGGGGTTGTGGAATTGAGCCCTGTTTTTCCCGAAAGTTTCTGCCCAGAAAATCCAAGCCAAACGGGTGTTTGGCCTTTCTATTGTTTTTGAAAATGCCCGTTTGAAATGGCGCCAATTTCAAAATTGTCTCTTACAAACGCCCGTTTGAGATTTATGTACAAACATGAAATGGGTGTTTGGAATGGCAAAATCTGTTACAGACGGTTTTTGACTGCCCGTTTGGAGTTTGCATTATTTTTGCAAACGGGCGTTTGATGACCCCAAAATCGTTACAGAACCAACTTGAATGCCCGTTTGGGTTTTCTTTGATTTTGTGAAACGGGCATTTGGGTTACGTTTTCTAGGAACAGAGGCATGTTAAACGGGCATTTGGAGTTTGTTCTGAAAAACCAAATGCCCGTGTGAGATGCTAATGTCCGTTTTTGAGTTTTTTGACTTTTGCGGTTCAATTCTTTTAACTCCTAACCGCTTTGGTATGTATTTTTTATATGTTTTTATGCATTTTTTTGCTTGCTTTGGTATGTGCGACTTTTGCATGTATTGAATGCGCTTGTAAGTGCTAAAATGTGAGAATTATGGACTTGTTTGGAATTAAATGCTTCATAATGGAATTGGATTGTTCGAGTATGACTTCCTATGGCATTTATTGTGCACATGAACTCTCTTATGACTTAAATTTGTTCATCATGCACCTCATATCATGTCTCCTCATAGCCGAGCATCTTATTTGGTCATTTTGTGTCTCACTTTACCTTTCTTGCACATATTTGGGTCCGGTAGGAGACGAGGCCGGTTCATGAGGCTCCTCTTGCTTCTTGTTTCTGTTATCTCAAGGTGGGTTTCTCTACTACTTAGTTGCTCCGACCCTATACTTATCCTACGTGAAAAAGTTTTAAGCCAAAAACTATATTATATGTATAAGAGTCGTTTTGGAGTAAATGATTTCGAACATGAAGCCCTTTTTATTTATGAACCCTACCTCGTTTTAGCAGATTGTATGAATGCACTTTATGGGGGCCCTGAGACTTAGTGTGTGCGGTGATTCGGGAAGGCTAAGGCCGACGGAGATCCCTACACACTAGTCTCACCTATGACGGCGTAACTGACCCGCTAGGAGGTTTGACGGGGAAGGAGAACCGGGATTTTGGGGTTTCATGGACCCCTTTAGCCATCATGTATGGGTGGTAGAGCCTTGCAAACTCTCCACCAACCGGAGAAGGGATTATGAATTATGAACTATGATTGTGCACACAAGATTATGTATGAAAACTTATGAAATATGAGTTATGGATACACGAGGTGGAGGAAGGAGAACTAAGCCTTACACCGGGCTCACTTGACCTATGAAATGTTTATTGAATTGAAATTGGTGTTATAACTCCATTAGATAATTCTTTCTTGCCCACTTGGGAAATATTTTAAAACCTCTTGTGGAATTATAACTTGCATGCCTATGATTTAAATTATGTCGTATTATTATACTTATGCCCCTCTTTTGTACCCACCAGTCTCCTTTAGACTGAACCCGGATCTTGTTTAGTTGTGTTTGTGTAGGTTAGCAAGTGCTAGGTGGGAATACGAGTCGTTGGCGTCTTGCATTAGTGTTTAGCATTTATTTTGTATCACACACTCATGGATATTTACTTTTGTACTTATGGTTTGGGCGCTTGTGGCGTATTTACATTATGTTTTTGAGGCTACGATGGCCATGATACTTGTATTATTTTTGTAGAGCCCGTGGCTCAATTTGAGAATTGATTATGTATATTATACTTCCGCTTTTCCTTGCCTATCACTGATTTACTTTCAAGTCTTGTTGTTAATCTGGTTTAAGGGTTAGTCCTGCCTAGCCTAGCGAGTGTGTTGTGTCCCCGTTCGCCTTGATTCAGATCCGGGCATGGACTTCCATTTAATGACCGGGTCGGGGTTTAGGTGTGGGGGATGTGGCGTCAAGCGCCGGGCACTACATCCTTAAGTGGTATCAGAGCGTAGGGTTGCAAAACCCGACTCTAGTGTCGTGTCGAGTCGATTTAGGTCGTTCGGCTTAGGAACAATGTGTCAACGTGTTGCATTGCATCCCTTATTTGATTATATGCTCTATATTTCAACTTTAATTGATTCAATTACATTTTCATGCATGAACTAATGAAACCATGCATTTTCAGTGTTTAAAATTGTAGGATGCCTCCTAGAAGACATCGAGAAAGGACTCCGGAACGACGCCGCCATCGCGATCGTACCCCAACTCCACAAGAACAACCACACCAACCTCCACCCATGAACATGGAACACTTCATGGAAGCTGTATACAATTACGTAGAGTAAAGACGGGCACAAGCTCCACTTCCACCGCCACCACCTCAACAACCCGTTGAGCAACAGCCACCACAAAATCACCGTGATCCACATGCGGTTTTCCTAAGCTATGTTCTCCCTCAGTTCTCCAGATCCACGGATGATGCGGTTTCAGAGGGATGGCTAACAAGGATAGCGAGGATCTTTAGTGTTCGACAATTCACCCCTCAAGAGAAGGCACAATTTGCTATATTCCAACTTGACGGAGATGCGTATGAATGGTGGGAATGAACAAGGGAAAGATTGGAGATGGATGGAGAGGAAGTTACATGGAAAGTCTTTAAGAGAGAGTTTAGGGATTCGTTTGTGCCCGAAGTTGTACAAGAAATGAGGGAACAAGAATTTATGGAGCTTAAGCAAGGAAGCCGGAGCATAGCTCAATATCTCACCCTATTCAACCGCCTTGGAAAGTATGCTCCCCACATTACAAGGGATGAAAAAAGGAAAGCTGGGAAATTCATAGCGGGGTTGAGGCAAGATCTTCGGCATGGTCAAGCCGGACACAACTACGTCTCATTCGCGGATACCGTGTAAAGAGTTTGGAACAAAAAGAGGAATTCCGCAAGAAGGACCCAGTAGCGAGACCGTTTGTGAGCCAAAGCTCAAGTTCAGGCAAGAGGCCAATGGGGCAACCCCCTACACCCCAAAAGGCTCCGTTCAAGAAGCCCCGGAATAGAGGACCGGCTCAACAAGCACCACTGGCCCTCCCGGCTCCAAATGATCTGAGAGCTCGCACCCCTTGCACCCATTGCTAAGGACCCACTCACACCTACTACACTTACCGCCGAAGGTTGGGTCTATGCCTTATTTGTGGAAAGGGAGATCATTTGGCGGATGCTTGCCCTAACAAAAGGGTTGGATATCAAGCGAGGGCTCAAAGGCCATTGATTCAAGCCCGTGCGTACGCCCTTGAGGGTGAGGAACAAGATGTTGAGGCCGATCCTAATGCCGTGGTTGAAGGTACCATTTGCATACATGACACGTGCATTCACGCATTATTTAACCCAGGTGCCATACATTCCTTTTTGTCGCATGAATTATATGCCTCTATGTGTTTTCCTGCTATTTCTATGGATATTTGTTATTTGGTTAGCTCCCCACTTCAAGGAAAACTTGAAACAGATCGGGTAGTCCGGAATTGTTTGGTGAAGATAGAAGGGAAAGAGTACTCCACGAACTTCATAGTTATACCTATGACGAAGTATGGGGTTATCTTGGGCATGGATTGGCTTTATAGGCACCGGGCTATTGTTGATTGTTTTGCCAAGAAGATTCGGTTGGGTGAAGAAGTAATTGTGGGTGTTGGTTCGGAAGCAGTGCCGTTTTTATCCTTCATGGAAGCCGATTATTTGATAAGGAAAGGTGTTACGGGATTTCTTGCATATCTCTTGAATAAGCTTAAGGAGCAAGCTAAGTTGGAAGAAGTGGAAGTAGTAAAGGATTATCCTGATGTGTTTCCGAAAAGTTTGGGTTCCTTACCGCCGGATAGGGATATCGAATTCGTGATTGACTTATTTTTGGGATCCGAACCATTTTCTAAGACTCCTTACCGGATGGCACCGGCCGAACTTAAGGAATTGAAAATACAATTGGAAGAGTTACTTAAGAGTGGATTTATCCGGCCGAGTTCTTCACCGTGGGGTGCACCGGTCTTATTCGTTATGAAGAAGGATGGAACTTTGAGGATGTGCATTGATTATAGAGAATTGAATCGGAGGACTATAAAGAACAAATACCCTTTACCCTATATTGAGGATTTATTCGATTTACTACAAGGATCGGGGTTGTATTCGAAATTGGATTTAAGACAAGGGTATTACCAATTGAAAATCTGGGAAGAGGATATTCCCATGACAGGATTTAACACCCAGTATGGGCATTACGAGTTTATGGTCATGCCATTTGGATTAACTAATGCCCCGACCGCCTTTATGGATATGATGCATAGAATTTTCCAGCCTTACCTCGACAAGTTTGTGGTAATATTCATCGATGATATCTTGGTTTTCTCAAAGACTCCCGAGGATCATGCTTGACACTTAAGATTGGTTTTGGACACACTAAGGGAGCACCAATTATTCGCAAAGTTCAATAAATGCGAATTTTGGATTGACAGGGTAACGTTTCTAGGCTACATTATTTCAAGAGAAGGTCTAGAAGCAGAT
The DNA here is from genome assembly GCA_037834125.1 of Lippia alba. NCBI lineage: Eukaryota > Viridiplantae > Streptophyta > Magnoliopsida > Lamiales > Verbenaceae > Lippia > Lippia alba. Next base: position 3,683 of record JBBMKE010338931.1, on the reverse strand, counting down.
CCTTCGAAGATTGAGATAGTTCTTAAGTGGCAAAGCCCGAAAAATGCCTCAGAGGTTAGAAGTTTCTTGGGTTTGGCGGGATATTATCGGAGATTTGTTAAGGACTTTTCGAAAATTGCCGCCCCTTTAACCCATTTGACGAAAAATGAGGCTAACTTTGAGTGGGATAAAACTTGTGAGGCTAGTTTCCAACTCTTGAAGGAGAAGTTGACGATTGCACCGATATTGGCACTACCCGAAGGTGATGAAGGATACACGGTGTATACGGACGCCTCTAAGGAAGGCTTGGGTTGTGTGCTAATACAGAATGGGAAGGTGATCGCTTATGCCTTGAGGAAGTTAAAAGAGCATGAACAAAATTACCCTACTCACGATCTCGAACTAGCCGCCGTGATTTTTGCTTTGCGTAAGTGGAGACACTATCTCTACGGCGTGCACTTTGAGATCTTTTCCAACCACAAAAGTCTTCAGTATTTGTTTACTCAGAAGGAATTGAACAAGAGACAATGGCGATGGATGGATTTTCTCGAAGATTATGATTGCACAATCAAATACCATCCCGGAAAAGCGAATGTGGTCACGGACGCACTAAGCAGGAAGGCTAGTGTCTCCAATATTGAGGTGGAAACGGATGATGGGAACGAGTCAGAGCTTATCAGAATAAAAACTCCTGTTTCTACCATTTCCATTCAGCCAGACTTAAGACAGAAAATATTTGATGGATAGATAAGGGATCCCGAGGTTCAAAAATTGGTTGACAAGGCTAAAGACAACCCAGAATGTCCGTTTGGATTTGATGATATGGGGTTGTTAAGGTTTAAGAACCGGATCGTAATACCCGAGGAGTTGAAACGGGTAATCTTGGAAGAAGCTCACAAGTCCGCCTATTCGATCCATCCCAGTGGGAATAAGATGTACAAGGACCTTAAGCAATACTATTGGTGGAATGGACTTAAGAGAGATGTGATTAACGACGTGCAAAGGTGCTTGACTTGTCAATTAATTAAGACAGAGCATCAGAAGCCATCCGGGCTATTACAACCTTTACCAATACCCGAATCTAAGTGGCAGCAGATTACTATAGATTTTCTTACGGGTTTGCCGCGGGTTAAGGGAGATTATGATGGAATCTGGGTAACCGTGGATAGGTTGACCAAATCAGCTCACTTCCTTGCTATCAGAATGACAGATAAAGTGGAGAAGCTGGCTAAGCTTTATTGTAGAGAAATTATCCGACTTCATGGAATGCCGGTAAGCGTTGTTTTAGACAGGGATCCGAGATTCACTTCTAGCTTTTGGAGAGAGGTTCAGTCGAATTTGGGTACGAAGCTTCAATTTAGTACAACTTTTCATCCTCAAACGGACGGGCAGTCAAAAAGATTAATCAAGTATCTTGGAGATTTGTTGAGAGCATGTGCTTTGAATTTCTCTACTTCTTGGCACGAGCAACTACTCTTGATCGAGTTTTCTTACAATAATAGCTACCAAGAGTCGATCAAGATGGCACCATTTGAGGCCTTGTATCGAAGGATATGTCGATCGCCCCAGTTTTTCGACTTAGAGGAATGTAATTGGATAAAACAATAAGGGGTAAAGAGGGGTGAGGACGAAGATAAACCCTCTAAAGCGGTCCAAAAGGTAATTGATAAGATTCAGAAAATTAAACAGCGGATGAAGGCTGCTCAGGATTGCCAGGAGAGTTATGCAAATCGCCGAAGGAAAGACATTCAGTTTGAAGTCGGCGATAAGGTTTTTCTAAAGGCTTCTCCTCGAAAAGGGTCCGCAAGGATTGGCAAAGGAGGAAAATTGAATTCTAGATATTTGGGGCCGTTTGTGATTTTGGAAAGGATTGGGGAGACGGCCTATCGCTTGGATTTGCCTCCGAATATGATCGGTATTCACAATGTCTTCCATGTTTCACAATTCTGAAAATAATATCGAGATGAGTCCGAGGTTCTACCTTTAGAACAAGTTGAAGAGGTTGAACTTGAACCGAATCTTACCTTCGTACAAAAGCTGATAAGGATTTTGGATCGAAAATTTCAAGAATTAAGAAATCGGCAAATGCCACTAGTAAAGGTTCTTTGGAGAAGTGATAATACGGAGGAAGCTACGTGGAAAATGGAGGAAAAGATGAGAACTTATCATCCCGAGTTGTTTCCGGTCGAACAGTGAATCCGAGGACGGATTCTTTTAAGGGGGAGAGGTTGTGACGCCTCAATTCTTCGGCCCTACAGGTATGACATAAGTGTTTCTCAACGTGCGCGTATTAAATGCTCATAAATGCATTTTATATTTAATTTTGTTTATTTCAAATGCTTTAATGTTAATTCTTTGTAAATTCTTGAATATTTGAACTTATGTGATTTTTTGAACTATATGCTCGTACGTGAAATAATTGCTATCCATGTATATTTGACCCGATTTCTATTTTATGACGTGTAATTATGTGTTATAATTATGTAATGGTTCTCATTTCACATTTTTGAATTTATTTGACATGTTATTGCATCTCATTTCATTAAACGAGCCTTTGTGCCTTAAACGACTAAAAATGACCCTCAAGCGTACACGTACCTATTCCCACACACCTAGTGACCTACCCCACTACCTATACCCACTTGGAAGCCCTCTCTTTCTCCCCGTTTCAGCCACCATCACCGATCCACCCCTCCCTTCCCTCACCAAACACTTATTAAATTTCAACAAAAGAGAAAGAAGAAATAAGCCCTTCCTTCCAAGACTCCATTGTTGCATGCCAAGCTTTTACACCTCCTTCCTTCTTGCATAACTCATCAAGGTAAGTTCGTATTTAGGTTCCTTACATTCTTGTGCTTCTAATATGGTGAATATTACATGCTCACTCCATGATTTATGCTTGGTTTGAAAATGGGAGACTTGAAGGGTTTTTGGGCATGTCTTGAATCTTGCATACCTATGACCATGGATGGGATTTTCTTACTTCTTTGATGATTATTGAAGTATATTCTTGGTTATTTGGACTTACCTTACTAGGTATGTGATTGTGGGAGAATATGCTTTGTTGTTCTTGAAGGGTTTGGTTGGGTGTTGGGATTCCTTGAGCATATGTTGGATTTATGGTTTAAATGCATATATGATAGCTTTGGGTGCATATCCTTGAAGCATTTATGATTTTTTTTGTTGGGTAGTTGCATAAGAGAAGTTTTGCCATTAATGGCTTTGTTGGGTTGAAGGGAATAGCATGATTAATTGGTTTAATGCCCCTCTTTGTGCAAGAAATGTGTTGATTGATTGAATTCTAGCATGAGTGATGACTTCCACTTAGTGTAAGGTCTAGAATTCTTGATCCCCTTCACCCCACCTTTTGTGCTTCAGTAGTATGGTGAAGTATGTGTTATGTTTGTGGAATTTGATGCCAAAAATGTGAATATTTGGATCATTATACACTCATTTATGCCAATTTGTGTAACACCCGAACGCGTGGTGCCACATCCCCCGCACCAAGACCCCGACCCAGATCATAAAAGGGAATCCATGTCCGAATTCGAATCACGGCAAACGGGGACTCACACACTCACTCGCTATGCTAGGCGGGCTAACCCTTAAACCAAATTATAACCAAATAACGACAACAAGATCAATCAGAGCAAGGCAATAAAATGCGGAAGCATAACATATAATATTCACAATGAGCCACGGGC
>JBBMKE010338821.1:0-13301 GCA_037834125.1 Lippia alba | reverse complement strand
ATTTATAATATTAGAAAGTGTTAATTGATTTATTTTCAATACTATAAATTTATATTTTAAATTTTAATTTAAAAAAATTTGCGGATAGAGGGTGGGGGGTGGGGCGGAAGGGGGTGCTTGAGCCCCCCTTGGCCTAAGGTGGCTCCGCCCCTGATGTGACCTGCATGTATTTGCATGTGTTATCTTTTTTTGGTTAGATATTTGCATGCATTATCCTACAGGAACATACAGGGAAATTCTTACCCAAACCCGGCTTGGTCGAGTCTGTGAATGAGAACGCGCCACATGGAAAATTAAATTTTAATTAAAAAAATATTATTAAACTCAACTTATTTTCTAACTCTACCCTAGTTAACAATATATTTAATTAATATTTTATCGTATATGGAAAAAAACGAATATTTGGCAAGAATCTATCTAAAACAAAATTCTCAATATGATCATAAGTATGCCATTATTATGCTAAAAGAGATCTGCTGCACAAGTTTGATCCTAACAATTCGTGTACTCCATCATTCCACTACAAGAGATCTGCTGCCCAAGTTTGATCCTAACAATTCACGACAAATGATCGTAACAATGCTAAGAGTTCTGCGAGAGTGCTGCTCCATATTGATCATCGTCACATCATTATAACTCACGCGGATTACACAAGTATGTAACTACATTTCTCTCAAAATTGATACATAATATTGAAATCAAATTGTTTCTCTCAAATTGGGAAAACAAAATTTACATACACAATAAAAATGTCTTGCTGAAATTGCACAACAATTATCTCAAAACATGTAATCTCAAAAAAGCCTTTTACTATTTGACTTATTTTTATTTTATTTCGATCTCCCTCGTCAAATATTCCCTTAGAACAAATTATTTGGAACAAGATTTGCTTATCGGGATAAATCAGTGACTCCAAGATCGATCGAACGTCACTGCGGCGGATTCTTGCCTCACAAGTGTTTTGAGATAGTAAATTTCGTCCATCACTAATGGATCGTCATTCGATGTGAAAAACATCGTTAGAAATGTTTTAGAACGAACGGTCAAGAAGTTTCACATCGTTAGAAATCATTAGAAATGTTTGTGTTTGTCAAGAAGTGAGAATAAAGGAAAATGCAGATTTGTAGGAAAGAAGAAGATTTCTTTTCTTAAGAGAAGAAATATTTTGAGAATATAATAGTTAGATATCCTTAATTAGTGTAGAGTTAGAAAATTAGTTGAGTTTAATAATATCTTTTTAATTAAAATTTGATTTTCCATGTGGCGCGTTCTCATTCGCAGGCTCGGCCAAGCCGGGTCTGAGTAAGAATTTCCCGAACATAGAAGGATATCTCAGAAATAATCGATAATTTTTGCAAGACCCCAAATTTTGATCTCTTCCAACCAAAATTAGATTTCTCCATTTCTTAATCAGGTTTTTCCATGTTCTCTTTAACTAAGGATCTTCACTTACAGAGACAAATTGCAAATCTGTGGAATGGAGAGAATACAATTTGGGGAAAAAAAGGATTCCAAAATAAGCTTTTCGAGGGTGAAAAAGTAATTTATGTAAAAACCCCATTGTCGTTATTTTAAAAAGTAAACAATTGTTGTTAGATAATACCAAATCAACCGACATTTAATAAAAGTAAACAAGGGATTTTAGGGGGTAGTGTCGCTACACTAACATTGGATAACATTACATACAAAAACAATTTCATAAATGTAAACACGGTCTTAATTCTCGAAACAATGTCTGTATCTAAAAAAAAAATATATATATATATATATATTCTCTAAAAAATGTCGCTTATCCCACATATATATGTTTTATTTTTTATTTTTTGCCATAACAATTAATTATATGTTCTCTTAAATAGTAGCTTATGAAGTAGAATTTTAATTTAATATCATAACAAAGACCCTAATAAATTTTGAACTTACGAATATAAGATAATAGTTGGTGTATATGATCAGAATTCTCGTAAAACATATCAAGCTATGTATCAAAAAATCGTAAAAAAGAAAAAAAAATACCCAATTTGTTTAGGTAAGAATATTGCAAAACACAAATTAAAATAAATTAAGAAGTCACAATATAATCACCAATTTATTTACAAAAGAATGCAAAATCCAAAATAAATGAAGAAGACACAACAAAATAAAAAGTAGATAAAGAATTTATTTGAACGTATATGCTAATATGCATATAATTGGAAGAACATTGCATGACTAATTAATGGCAAATTATTAACAATGAAAATAACGCTCTCCTTTTTTTATTTTATTCCAAACTCTTATTTTCTATCATTCACTAGAATGTGGTTATTTTCTGTCATGTTTTCACTTTTATTTCTCAGATCTCTCTTAGTGCGGCCATGTTTACACTTTATTATTTCTTTTCAAATCTCTGTTATGATCCCTAACTGTAATAGAATCATTATTTATCTGAAGAATGGTATAATCACTTATTCATACGAGCAATAAGATTTGTAGAACAAGGAGTAGTTTCTACTGAATACTTGACAGTTGAGGTACATGATTTAATTTAGAGAAAATCTATCATAATATTTCGCCTCTTCAAAAGCATTGAACACTTGAAAAAACATTTGAACATGTACAAGGGTCAAGGGTAGTCTACACCTTAAAAATTGAAGTACATGATTCTGTATACTCCAAACAACGTGTACCTTAGAAAATGTCATCTTAAACCTCTAATCCAAAAGGTGTTCGCACTGTCAAAGAGAAAAAGTACAAACCCTTTGCATTATGATCGATCTATTTCTCTTTCTCTCTCTCTCTTTTTTAATTAGGATAAGTTACACCTAATTAACTATATCTTCCCAAAAGCTGATCTCAACCACACAGCAAAAACTCTCTCCTCACCCCCCACGTCTCTCTAACTCCGGCTAGGGTTTTGCGGCCATGGAACCGCCGCCGCCGGCGGACTCAACCCATGAGTCTCCGGAAACTCAAAACACAGTCCAGCGGCGCAGCTATGCAGCAGCGCTCTCTGGAAAACGACAACAAAGTCCACCTAATACGATCAGGACTGCGAACCCTGCCCGCTCTAGGGTTCATGTCTTCCATCGCACAAGTCAGGGTCGAAAATATGGCACGGTATCGGAACGACATGGCCTTACTCACATCCAATTCTCCGAAACCGAGATAACCAAGCTATCACAGCCATTCAAATATGCCTTGGTGGGTAAGTTTTCACATGGATATCCTACTATGACTCGGTTACATGAACTCTTCATGGAACTAGAACTCTCAGGTGAGTTTAAATTGGGATTACTGAACATGAAGCATGTTTTGATTCAATTAAATTGTGAAGAGGATGTAACAAAACTCTGGTTACGTAAAATTATCATGTTCGATGGTTATCCTGTGAGGGTTTTTAAATGGACCCCTACTTTTAACCCAAATATAGAATCTTCTGTTGTTCCTGTTTGGATCCGTTTTCTAGGTATCAGGACACAATTCTTCGATGAGGAAGCCATCTACGACATCGTGAAAGTAGTTGGTGAACCCCTCTGCTGCGATGAAGAAACCCTGGATGCTAATCGGCCGAAATTTGCTAGGGTCTGTGTGGAGCTTGATCTGCTACAACCGTTGAAGCATCAAATTACACTGGGATATGAGAGGGGAATACAAATTTAGGATATCATTTATGAGAGACTCCCCTCTTACTATAAGCAATGCTTTAGACTTGGACACAAGTTGGAAGAATGCTACATGAACACTACTGCAGACATGGATGAACAAATAGACACTACCAAAGATCTGCGTGGAGTTATTGATAGCAAAAGAAAAGAAAAGGCTGTGAATAATTTTGATATCGCAGCAGGAAAGATTGGTGAGCGTCCCCAGAATAACAAGCAAACTATTGGTACAAAAGACGCCAATAAAATAGGAGAACGAAAACGTGGGTTGAGCAGACATTCTATCCTCAACAAAACAAAGCCACTGTCGAAGAAGCAGAACATGAAGAAAACAACACAAATGATGGGGTAATTAGAGGTACGAAGACCCCTAAAAATGCAGACCATAACCAACAAAACACAGGATCAGTTACCGAGCCGGCAGTGGATTTGGTCCAGATTGACTCACTGGAAATTGTGTTACCATTTCAGAAATCGGTAGAGAAATCCCCACGGGGAGATGAAATTGTTGAAGCAGAAGATGGTGACGGGGAGGGACATGAAACAGATAATGACCAAAAGGAAGATAGCCAATCAGCTGAAGATGAGGATGATGTAGAAACACAGAAAACACAAGCCACGCATCGAAGAGCAAAATCCGTAGAGGACATGGGTTTCACAGAGATTCAAAATAGATGTAGAAGAAAGCAAAATGATAACTTAGCCCCTAAAAGGATAAACACGAGATCATCGGGCTTGAACTCGGGTGAATCATGATCTTAAACGGCCTCATGTGGAACATAAGAGGGATACGGAACATAGGCCGTCAACGTATCCTTAAAAGATATAGATGGAAAAATAAATTAAATTTCATGGCTATTCTTTAACCTATGGTCAATTTAGACTCCAATCTTTTTTCTCATATGTTTAATCTTCCTAAGATCTTTGCCAACATCTCTAATCACATTTGGTTCTTTTGTGAACAGGATACGGAAGTTGATATCATGGAAGATAACTGGCAATTCATGCATATAAAGCTGACTAGCAAGAACTGGAACAAGTCTTATCTCCTTTCTATCATCTATGCTAAATCTACTACTCCCGGAAGTAGAGAGCTTTGGGAGTTCATGAGAAATGTGCAAGCTCTGTCCTTACCGTGGATACTCGGTGGTGATTTTAATATCATTACTAAAGTAGAGGAATGAAGTGGCGGTAACACACCGGATCTCCTGGGGATGATGGAATTTAACGATTGCATTCAGGATTGTAATCTTGCAGAGCCATAGTTTGATGGTCCAATTTTCACTTGGTCCGAAGGTGACATGAAACAAAGGCTCGATAGAATACTTGTCAATGAAGCGTGGGCAGATTGCTTCCCGAACACTCTTGTCAAACACCTCCCATGGGGGGATCGGATCACAGGCCGCTACATATCCGATATGCAGATGACAACCTCCGTACGCCGGCGTCATTCAGGTTTCAGGAAATGTGGATTCGGCACCCTAAATTTGGTGATGTTGTTCGTGACAATTGGGCTCAAGCGGTGCAATCTCATAGCCTTTGGAAGTTGCATGTAAAGTTGCAGAGGCTCAAATTTTTTTTAAAAAATTTGGAACAAAAACATCTTTGGAAACGTGTTTGACAAGGTGAAGGAGGCCGAGAATATTGTGAAACAGGCTGAAGAGAGTTTTGATAACATTCCTTCCAATGATAATCTCATGGAGCTTAATAAAAGCATTGCTTTGAGGAATAGAGTTATGGCAATGGAAGAGGACTATTGGCGCCAAAAAGCCGCTTGTAAATGGATTGATAAAGGAGAGCGAAATATGCGCTTCTTCCATGCCATGGTCAAGAAGAAGCGATTCTGTGGCATAATACAGTCCATTAAAGAAGGAAATGAGGAGATTACTCAACAAAATCAACTTCAGGATTCAGCTACAAAGTTCTTTCGAGAGCTTTTAACTTCCACTAACAGTAGTAATGGATTTGAAGGCAATTTTGATCATGTCCAAAGGTCTCTTAGCAGTGAGGATGGCAATAAACTGATTGAGCTTCCGACTATGGATGAAGTACGCAATGCGGTATTCGCTATTAACCCGCACAGTGTCGCGGGACCTGACGGATTTGGCGCGCACTTTTACCAGCATTTGGAATGACATTAAAGATGATGTATTTGAGGTCGTGCTAGAATTCTTTCAGGGTCCGCCATTGCCAAAGACCTATACAACCACCACTATAATTCTGATTCTGAAAATCGACAATCCCGCTCATTGGTCGGACTTCAGGCCCATCAGTCTCTGCAATGTAAAAAATAAAATTATCACTAAAATCATGAATTCTAAACTTACCGAAGTCTTACTGAAAGTGGTTTCTTCTAACCACAGTGGATTCGTGAAAGGGAGGCTAATTAGTGATAATATCCTCCTCGCTTAGGAGCTGATTCACTCTATTGAAAATCGAGAAAGGGACAAAACGTGATCCTCAATTGGATATGTCGAAAGCTTATGATGACAGGATGGATTGAAATTTCATTTTAGAAGTCTTGCGCAGAAAGGGATTTTCTGAAATGTGGATTGGTTTGGTTCAAGCTGCCATTAATAATTGCTGGTTCTCTGTCTCCGTAAATAATGCTGCTAATGGAATTTTTCATTCAACTAGAGGTCTTAGACAAGGTGATCCAATTTCCCCGGCATTATTTTCCATTAGTGTTGATTATTTGTCCATTCTTCTTGATAGGTACATGCAGGATAACGGAGATGCTAGATTCAAGAATCCATCGCCAATTATCGTCTCTCATCTTGCTTATGCAGATGATATGATAATATTCACTAACAGTAAGAGAGCATCACTTCAAGGCATCAAAGTGATACTTGAGGACTATGAAAAAGACTCGGGACAAAAGCTGAATAATACCAAAAGCTCATTTATTGTGGGGAATAACTCGGATGTGGCAGTCTATTCAGTTCAAGAAACTCTTGCGTTTGCTCGCGACAAACTCCCAATCAAATATCTGGGGGCCCCGCTATTCAACGGGAGATGGCGTATAGCACTGTTTGATGACATCATGGCAAAAATTAGAGACCGAATTAAAGGATGAGAGTTGAGTAGGATGTCGCATGGTAGGCGACTCCAACTAGTCAAATCGGTTCTTTACTCTATCCCCATGCACACCCTCCAAATTCTCAATCCGCCGAAGTCAGTTGTGCGTTCCATGGAACTCATGCTTAACAAATTCTTCTGGGGATCATCGAACGACAAGAGAATGATCCATTGGATTGCCTGGAAGAGAGTCTGTTACCCTGTAGATGAAGGTGGTTTAGGAGTTCTAGATCTTGACGACATCATTGAATCTTTCTCTTATAAATTATGGTGGAGGTTTAGGACAAGTAATGCTCTTTGGGCCGCGTACATGAGGAATAAATACTGCCTTGATATTAATCATTTGAAGGCTAAAGCTAATATCAATGATTCGCATACCTGGAGAAGACTTGTCGGGGTTCGCGAAAGGGTTGAGAAACTTATTGCATGGAACTTGGGTAATGGTGGTATTTTTTTTCTGGCATGATAAATGGTACGAAGAAAGTTTACAAGTCGATGATGATGCGTTGAGTTCACTAAAGGTAAGAGATTTTTGGGTTGATGGATCATGGGATAGATCCACTCTTATCGCGATTCTCGGGCATGAAAGAGTTGATGAAGTGACGAAAGTTCCATTCGACGCCAGGCTTCCAGATTCACCTATTTGGACCAAGACAGTTGATGGAATTTTCTCCATAAAATCAGCCTGGAATTCCATCTGCCAAAGAAGAGATGGCAATCCTATTACTAGAATGATTTGGTCTGCGGATTTAACTCCTATAATTACTATTTTTCTTTGGCGTTTGGTCTTTGATTGGATACCGGTTGACGAGAGGCTTCATCGGAAAGGTATTGTCTTTCAATCAAAATGCCAATGCTGTAAATCATCTGGAAACTTTGCAACATCTTTTTCTCTCGGGTGAAAAGACAAAAACTGTTTGGAAACACTTTGCACAGATTTTTGGTATTCAGATGGAGGGTATTGAATCCCCAACGATGGCGTTCCAGCAATGGCGAAATTCTTCAGCTTAATGCGGGAAGAATCACATTAGAATTATCTTACCAGGGCTCATCTTTTGGTATATCTGGAATGATCAAAATTCTGCGAAGCGTAATGGAGCGAAATTCAATTCGTTTAACATTATTAGGAAGGTGAGAAGCCATCTTTCCCTTTGGAACAAAAATGATCGCATGAAACGGGGGGCATGGAAAAGAGATATTTACAAAGCTAAACTTTTTTGGCATTTACCTCCAGCGTCCCCCCAATATAAGGACAATAAGAGTTACTTGGTTGAGACCCGCGATGGGACAAATGAAGCTTAACACTGATGAAGCTTCTGAGGGTAATCCTGGTCCCGCTGGGACGAGAGGGATTATACGGGATTACACGGGACAGATTGTCAAGGCGTTCAGTCATGGAATAGGGATCACAACGAACATTGTTGCAGAACTCACGGCGGTGATCCAAGGTGTCAAAATGGCCAAAGAGATTGGATGCAATAGCATATGGGTGGAACTTGATGCACAAGTGGTCTTACATATTCTGCGTCGTCGACGTACTGGTAATCTTAAAATGAACCACCTCATTTTGGATTTCTACAACATGGTGCGCAATATGCAGATCTCCATCTCCCATATATACCGTGAAGGCAACCAAGCAGCGGACTTCTTGGCCAAGAAAGGGGCTGATACACAAACCTCTTGGACCTTTCCTGAAGCCCCCATGGATAATCAACTTAAAGGAATAACAACCATTGATAAATGGGGACTACCAAATTTTAGATGCAGGTAAAATCTCGTTCATTTAAAGTTTCAAATATTAATTCTGCTGCTTCTTTTTCAGCGTGGAGTTGGATGCCAATTCTTCCTAGCATGAGACGTAATATGGAAAAGAAGCTAACTAATGGGGAGTGCAACTACTGGAAGGTATCTATGTCTTTGGATTGTGATGATTATTTAAGTCTTGCGAGTTGTTACAACACTATGAATAATTTTGAGTTTTTATCTACTAAGAAGCATTTTTATTTGCATGATAGCCTTGATCGTTTTTTGGTCGAGCTGGATAGTTTTTTCAGGTGCACGATCTTGGATGTTTATAAGATGGCGAGCACCGGGTGGCTAGTTCGTGGCCAAGCTGAAACTAATGTAATTGACGGTTACCTTGTACATATTGCCCGTAATCTTCCAAAGCAGAATTTTAGCCCTGAGGACGCCAGTGATTTACAAGCGAATGATTGCTGCTATATGATCGTCACAATGATGTTCATAGCTGCCCGGAGGACTGGGCGCCTCTTCCTGAGGCCAGCAAGATTTCCGTACTTCTCACTCTGCATGAGGGGCCTTTATGTGACATACAAACTTCAAAGGCCAGCAAGTATGAGGGGCCTTTATGTGATTTTCAATCATAGCATTAAGAAGTTTTACCTCGTTGACATCTTTTTAAATGTTTGTAGTGCCAATTTCTTGATGTATTTTCGTGGGCACTTTTGTTCAAACATTATTGCTGATCGTTGGATCATGCACCGTTGTAATCTCTCTCGACTTCGGTTGATATATATGAGGAGTAGGCCTCGGTAAAAACTCCTTTTAAAAAAAAACTATATCTTCCCAAGTTGATCTTAATTACAAGTTAATTATTTTAGTTTCATTTATTACCGTATGATCCTTTGAGTTTTTATTTTCATTAGTAATCTCTCTAATCATTTAGGATTCGGTTAAATTTTTTTGCATTTTCCCTAAAATATCCCTATAAGATATATTAATATTTCTGCATTATCGGGAATACCATGCACTATTTGAAGGGCTCGCTATGTTATTATTTATAGATTTCGGGAATTATTATATCACATATTAAATCATTTTGTTTTTAAAATTATATTAAAAATTAATATTTATAATATATCTGCATAATTAATAAATTTTAGTTTTGTTCGTTATAATATATATTATTGTGTTTTGAAGAACATGCAATATATTGTTAATAATTTAATAAAATTAAATATTGATAATAATTATATAAATTTTCAATTAATTCATTTTTTACGTATCAAAATATTATAAACCAAAATTTCAAATTCAAAAAATAAAGCAAAGAAAAAAGTTGTAGTCCAAGTTCGACTGTTGCGGGGTAATTTAGACTTTTATAATTTTTGGTAAGAGACCATAAGGGTAAATCACCTTAGGGATTATATATAAAAATTAAAAATAAATAAATGATTAACTTGTAATTAGGTCAAACTTTCGTATAATCAAATGCAATTTGACTAAGGATAATTTAGAAATATTATTATTTTAATTTTTGAAATTAGTATTTAATGTAAAACACATTGGTACTTTAAACTTTTACCCTTTTTTTATGGGGATCATAAGAGCAATTCAAACTCGGAGAGAATATGATAATAAATGAAATTTGAAGGGCTGCCTTGTCATCGTGTGACAAATATTAAGTTAGTCAAATGTAATTGACCTTTTTTATTATTTTAATTTAAAATATGCAAGTAAGCTTGTTTTAAATTAACTTGTATGGTTGTTTACTACTTTAACATGATTAATTTGTTCTATTATTGTGCTCAAAATAGAAGTAAGATTTCATGATCACATAAGAAGGACAAAATTCAAATATATTGAACTTTTCAAGTGTTTCCCAATTTCAAATTACTAACAATTCTCATATATAATAGAGTATTCACCTATTCAATTTAATGCGTAGAGTTTTATGTCTTTTGGTAAAAGCTAATATTACTCTTTTAAATATTGACCTTATTTGTCCGATGCTCGCAAAATTAAACTAGTATTCTCGACTTAAAAGTATACCTTAACATAACAAGTTATGCAGAGACACAGTTTTGACTTTTGAATGTCAAAAATCGTTGACCAATCATGATGAGGGAGAGTCTCAATAAAAACTCACAAAATTTTCTAAAACAAATTATTTTATATTATTATTATTATTATTATTATTAGATTAGGAAAGGTCAAACACCAAATATCATATATTTATATGAGGGGAAGAGCATCACAGGCGTGATTGAGCCTCAGGAACTGGGTTCCCATAGAACATGGATTCTACCAGCTAGGGTAACACCCAAAAAGATGAAAGGGATGAAGCTGTTATAGCTTGAACGTATGCAGCAATGGAGATTTTCCAGTTCAGTGTGTGTGTTTCTTGTGAGTGAAGAAAGCTTGAGGAATGTGTGAATGAATTCCTCTATTTATCGGTTGAGGGTGAGGGGCATTTGGTAATATTACCCATGTGGTCCTGAAAGTGTGTTGCCCTAGACACGTGGTGGGATGTGAGGGTCTGAAAGTGACGTGAGTGCATCAGGTTTACCTTTTAGATGGTTAGATACAGCTGTGGTGTCAACGGTAGTTAAGGGATTATTGCCTCATGTAATACGCCGCCCGTTATGCCAGCTACCGAGCGTACTGACGCTCGGGGATAGCGGTCTTTTGGGAGGAAGAGGGAAGGTTGAGCCGCCGAGCGTTCTAGGCTCGAGGATTGATTTTTCGAGGGTGAACCCTTAGTGTAGGGTGGGCCCTCTGGAGAGGTCAGCAACGAGGGTTGGAGCTGGATCCATATCACGAGCCTTATTTGTTCGAGCATTCTGTGCAAGTGTTTCCTAGTCCCCAAAGGAGCTCTCTACGATCATGACACGTGGACGGTGGAGAGGCGAGCGTATTTTGGGTCCATCATTTGCCCCCCAAATTCTATAGTGATGCTTGTGCTTACTGTGAATTTCAAGTGTTCCAATCGTCTCTCTTTGGAATATGGAGGGTCATGACTTTCCAGCTGTAAGCCATTCCGAGCGTCTCTATAACGGACATAATCTGTGTAGCATTTAATGTGGTCTTGTCCCGTGGGCGCCGGCGCATGAGCATGGGAGTACATGAGGCGGTTACATAAAATGGTGCGATAATCCAGGCGGGAATGATTGCGTTTGAAATCTGCGTTGCCCCGATATCATGTAAATAGGGATTTGTATCTCCTTTTCGTCTTTTACGCTTCCGAAATCCTCAAACATACATAGGAATTCTCTGCAACTTCTCTGCGGTCTCCAATATTTCCGGCGAACTCAAGCACCTTTCTCTTAGTTCCAAGGTAAATTCCGGCTGTTTTCTAGGGACTAACTTCTTAAGTTTAGGTTGAGAGTGTGATTGTTTCTTCATAGAGATTAGGGTACAAAATTGTGAATCCTAGGTTTTCAGACTTACCTTTCTTTCCCCCGTTTTCATCTTTTAATCAAACATAGTCTTCCATAGCTGGTGGAAATTCTCCGAGTGACTCCGTAGTGAGTGATGTAGCGCAAGAGATAAAGGAGATGTCTCCTCACGTATCTCCTCTTCAGGACAACATTCTGGAAGCAATTCTGGCGAGACCAGTGGGAGGTGAGGAAGAGAATATTCCGGTGGACGTACCGGTCGCCAGTGTGAGCAGGGTTGGCCGCGATGAAGAACTAGACGCGGCGGTGTGAGGGATGCACGAGCGTTCCCCGACAGATATAGCGGGATTATTTGAACAGTGCGATAATGCCATCTTGATGATGCAGCAGGGAGAGAAGGTCCTTCTGGTGACCAATAGCGCCATGAGACCTCAGGATCACGGGGTCACCGTGACCCTAAATCTCGAGGAAGTGGGAACGTCTGGTCGCTCGAGGGAAGAGGAGCCTCTAAGAAAAATGAGAAGGGGGAAGAAAACCCTCACCCAAGTAAGAGTTTCAAATCCCCATCAAACTGATAAGACTCCAATGGAGATTAAATCTACCATGACCGTCGAGGAAGTCCACATGTTGATGGATGATACGTACTGGCCTCAAGACTTGGGAGTATGCGCTCCCAGTAAGGATGACCGTGCAAATGATCCCCTCGAGGGTTGGATAACGGTCTATAAGGATTCAATGACATTGGGAGGTTTACGGTTCCCCATTCCCCAGGAGGTGAGAGAGATTCTTAACTTCGTGAACCTGTGTCTCTCACAAGTTTTGCCTAATGGGATAGCATTTATAAACGCATTCGTGGCTTTGATGAAGGCCACTGGTCAGGAACCGTCGGTTAACAACTTCATCCGGCTGTTCCAGGTCGCTCGGTCCCCCCGCTCTTCTCTAGAGGATGGGTTTTATTATATCTCATCCAAAAGACATCTAAAAGTCATAAATTCCCCCAAAACTTCCCATGGCGAGACTTCTTACTAGCATTTCTTCTAACCCCGAGAGTAGCATACTTCTTAGCATATTTACTTGCTTTTACCTTTCTGTAGTGAATATTTCTTAACGCTCATTTCTTTTGACTATGCAGCTATTCAAGTACTCATTGCAGGAAGGGCAACATCGAATCTGGCCACTCTTCTCAAGGCTAGGACCCCGAGCGCCTCATCTTCGGAAAACCCTCAATAGTCCACTCTGTTAGGAATAGTTCCCTAAAAGCAGTTAGTGCTTTACTTATTCCTTGTAAAATCACAAACAATCTTTGAATAAATAAATGAAATGATTTTGTTCATAGGCAACACTTCTTTATGTGCTTATTTGTTTGTTAGGGTAGACTTTATATTTGCATGTTTTGAACTCCCCTAATCCGAGATGCTGTCAAGAACTTTGCCTTTATGGG
>JBBMKE010338601.1:0-13301 GCA_037834125.1 Lippia alba | reverse complement strand
GTTTCTCGATAGCAAGGATGTGATGGACATGACTGCAATAACAAGGGAGAATTTGAAGAGGCTCTTCATGTATGTAGGTTGGATCAAAGTGTAAGTGACCCAATATTGACATGTACAATGGATTTCGACTACCGGTTACGAGACTTGCGTTTAATTTATTTTGAGTTTAGTGCATAATTTTACAAATTTTAAGTGGCATTGATACTCTCTTTTGTCATTTTTATTGCATATGACCAAATATTAAGTACAAATTGTAACTAACATTATTTTGATTGGAAATTTTATGCACATATTAATATTAGGTTCGTTGATTTGGTATTTTTATTATGTTGTTACGTTGGATTTGTTTGTTGATACAAATTAATTAAATAGATTTATAATGAATAGGGTAAATATGATTTATAATATCTATTAGGACACTTCACTACGTCATAATAAATTCTATTAGGACGCTTCACCACATCAAAATAAAGTCTATTGGCACGCTTTACTTCGTCATTAAAACACTTATAGTGACGCCTTACAGCGTCATAATACGGTATATTGCGACGCTTGATAGTGTCATTTGATATCATAATTGTCACAGGCAAACAGGTATGAGGACTCGTAAAAGCGTCTCAATAAAACATTTATTAAGACACTTTTTAAGCGTCATAATAACAGCGTCGCAATATAGTCTATAGTGACGGCTAAACACGTGACGGTTATATATAGCGTCTTAATAGCAAAATCGTCACTTAAAGACCCTTTTTGAGACGCTTTCTAGTGTCTTAAAATCCCGGTTTTCTGGTAGTGTGCAATACACTTATATCTATTTAATCGGGTACTATAAGCCAGCATTTACTAAATTTTGAAACCAATAGTTGCACATGTCTCAGCCTTGAAGCCATCAATTTAAAAGTTAACATCTTCCTGAATCACAAGATTTTTAAATTGCTGAGATAACATGATTTTCCACTGCTGTGTATACATCTCTAACCATCAAATTCGAGCAAAACAAACAATAAGGCGCCTCCTTTTCCAACATTACATTTGAATTAGATCTGAGCATGACCTTCATATCCTTTGTAACTGGGGACTTTTGTCAATGTCATCGATTTGTATTCAGTGGAACGTAATCTTGCCCGTGATTTATTTACAATGACCTATAAATGTACAGGAGACATACTTGAGTTACCATCTTCTTCCTAGCGCCCACTTGGCTCTGATTGAACTGTAGAACTTAATATCAATTTATGAAAACACGAGAACCAATGAGAATCAAATAAAGAAAGACATTATGCATGTATACCTTCCTGGAAAACAAAAAATTCACAACCACAACGGAAAATTTTTATGCATTCAGCGGTGTTGCAATGGTAAAAAGAATTTCTACCACTTCACCTTCCAACGATCCACCCTGCAGAAGAGGGGAAGACAAGGTAAAAGAAGTCAAAATCTTTGAGCACATATATTAAGAATAACACGAAATGTAGACGTAAATTATGATTGTTCACAAGAACCCAAGATAACTCTCTTATGTCATATCATTTTATACAAGAAATGGCTTTGGCTTAAGTCTCAATAAACTGCAACGAAAAGTCCAATTTGCTGCTTTATGTCAAATTGAACCAAAATCCAGAAACAAAAGCAAGATTTACTAATATAATGAGGGGTGAAATTCCTGTGTGAAGCCTCAAATTCAACAGTTCCAGTATTATTGAAATTTAAAAA
This sequence comes from Lippia alba, assembly GCA_037834125.1. Classification (NCBI taxonomy): domain Eukaryota; kingdom Viridiplantae; phylum Streptophyta; class Magnoliopsida; order Lamiales; family Verbenaceae; genus Lippia; species Lippia alba. The sequence continues at coordinate 11,588 of JBBMKE010338601.1, read as the reverse complement.
CTATAAGAGCAAAACTTTAAAACTTCACATAAACTATTAAATACAAAACAATGAAATTTTAGCCATTTATTTTAAAAGTTAAAATATTCATAAACAGATACTTCAATTTTTTTTATAAGATTCTAACTTGAGTCAGCATGTCTCCAGCATTGATAACTATAAACTATAAGACAAGTAATATTTTAGTGTTTCTTTTTTAATTTCTTTTTTTCGAAATGGCTGGGCCTCATGCTTGAGACAATACAACTTTAACAGATAATATATTAAATAAACAAATAATACATTGAATAACTTCCACGGTCCACATTCTGTGAAAAATCCCTACTAAAGTTCCAGTAATACAAGTATACAACGTCTTCTTGAAATCCATGTCACACATATTAATATTTATTCTGTCTCACCTATTTTAGTTTACTTTATGAAAGAATCTGAACCATTTAATTCACATGTCGAACCAAATATAAACAACTATATCCCTGACAAAAACTGGAATAATGTAATAACCATGCCCACTTCTTATTGCAGAAAAGATAGAGTAAATTACAAAGTTGGATTCCTTATCAGCACTCTTCATGACTGTCGAAAGTCGCATAATTTAACAACCCAATGAATGAAATATATAAAATAAGAAAACTTAACAGAATTTGTTCACTATAGTTATAAATATATCTACTAATCTTCCCAAATTACCTCTCAAAGCAAAATGGCAGAAGAATTGAAGCTGTTCAGGAATGGTCTAGTCGCTTCACTTTGAGGGTTGTTCAGGCACTCAAGATCAAAGGTTGAGTATGAAACCATATTCGAGGATCTGAGCAGCAAGAGTTCTTCCCTCCTGGAGTACAGTCCTGTACACAAGAAGATTCCAGTTCTTGTGCACAATGGAAAGCCAATCTGTGAGTCCCTTGTGATTCTTGAATACATCGACGAGACATGGAAACAGAATCCTCTCCTTCCTCAAGATCCTTACGAGAAAGCCATGGCTCGATTTTGGGCGAAATTTGCAGATGAGAAGGTATATATAGTCGATCATTTTAACTCAAAATTTGTTTTGATAATCAGAAATTTATTGATCTTGGACATAAAACTCACCATGAAAGCAGGCTATGCGGTCGATATGGAGTGTGTTCGTCACAGAAGGGAAGGAGCACGAGGCAGCTATGGCTGAAGCAGTCGGGAACCTGAAATTCCTAGAAGAACAGCTCCAAGGGAAGAAGTTCTTTGGAGGTGAGACGATTGGTTATCTGGATCTTGTATTAGGTCGGCTGATTGGTCTCAGCATCTTGGAAGACATGGCTGACCTGAAATTAGCAGACAAAGAGAGATTTCCACTGTTATATGCATGGATGAATACCTTTGCGGAGGATCCATTAATCAAAGAATGCTGGCTTCCTCGAGACAAATTGGTTGAGAAATATACGGCCATGCTCGAACCGTATCTGAAGAAAGCAGCAGCATGAAACAGAACTAATGTGTTTTCAGTTTGTGTTTTTGTTTTGAGTAACTAAAAAGCTGCATGAAATAGAATTGATGTGGTTTGGTTTGTAACAATTAATAAAATGTTCCACTTCAAAATGTTTGTTATCCTGGCATTTTTTATTCTCAATCACAATCTTCACAAGAGAAAACTTTAATCTTGGTTCTGGTTGGTTGTCTGAGCATTATATTTTTTTTAATCTTGGCGATGATGGTGAACCACGACTGTCTGAGAATGCAAATTTGACAGTTTCGAAAGACGAAAAGGGAGAATCAAGACACGAGGAGAGCAAAGTTGAAGTGTGTTAATTCAAAGTATATTGCTTAGATATCTAACCACAACCAAGAATCTGTGCAACTTCAATCTCATTTCTATAATCACATAATGTTGCCACAATGCTGTGATATTAGTGATGACCGATAAGGAGTAGTTTTGTTTACCTTCAGCATGTGTATAATTATCATGGATAGCTAAATGCTTAATCAACGGAGCTCTATATGCTTCAGCACCATTTCAAATGATCACCTGCATGGGTAAAGATATTAGATTTAGGAAGTTTTGCCCCATCTAATGTTAAAAGAGTATAAATTTCACTCATACCATATGGATGGTGTGGCACTTTATGTCTGAAGATCCTCCAAAGCATCTTCATAATCAGCACTACCAATCACTCTGTAATTATTAGATATATTCATCAATCAATAAAATGAACATAAAAGGCAATTTTAATCTGACCCTCTATGATTGTTCCCCTGCTTTTTTTATTTTAGTGACTCAAAAAACTGCTGAGATAGAATTCGCGTGGTTCGGTTTTGGAGAATTTAATAAAAGTTTCACTTTAAAGTGTTTGTCTCCCCTGCATCTTTGGTTCGCAACGAAATCTTGTTAAGTAACAATTTAATTTGGTTCTGATTTGGTTGTCTGAACATTATAGTTTTTAGTTTTGATGTCAGTTTGATGGTGAACCATAATTATCTGAATGAACATTTGACAGTTTCAAAAGCCAAAAAAGGGAAAATCAAGACACTGTCGAGCAAAATTGAAGTGTTTTCTAAGTATATGCTTAGATCTCTACCCACAACCATGAATCTTAGCAAATTCTAAAATTTTTCGATAACCACCTACTGTTGGGACTATGGTGTGATATTAGTGATGAGAATTATTTTCGTTTACCTTCGGCAAGTCGATCAAAGCAGCTTTATATGCTTCAGCAACATTTCAAATATCACCTGCATAGTTAAAGGTATTAGAATCAAGTAAATTTGTCTCCATTTAATGTTAAAAGAGTATAAATCCATGTAGAAAAACTTATTCATACATATGGATGGTATGGCACTTATGTCTGAAGATCCTCAAATCATCATCATAATCAGGAGTGAAACAATGGCAAAAGAAAAAGAATCAGGCACTAAACCATCCATACTCAATTGATTATAAGTTTCCAGTGCTTCTTTGAAGTATCCATCGGAATTGTAACAAGAAATCAAACTGTTACAAGAAACAATAACTCTGTGCAGCATTCCATCAAACACTTCTCTTGCAGGCCCCAATTCCTCAACCTGGAATGCATGTTTATGAGTGCATTATTAATATACAAATCAGATTCAAAACCCAATTCAAAAACATGCTCATGATTCATGAACAACATACCCTTTCTCGAAATCCATCAAACTACCACAAGCGTTTATAACCGAAGGAAATGTGTAGCTGTCAGCTTTCACCTCTAATTTTCTCAGTTCCTCAGTAAAATCCATTATGGGTCATTGCTTACTAAACTATATTCCTCATAGATGCATTGTCTACGATCAAATTTGAACGAAAAACTAATATATGGCACCTAAAAGTTACTTTTAAAAATATTATTTTATGGTATAGTATTTAGGCTAATATTCATCTCGGCTCTTGGTTATGAGCCATGAGGTCTGAGTCGTCTGACACACTTAATATAGAAACTTTTTTTTAAAAAAATAAGGTTATATTGTATATTATGTTTTGACATATCCATATTTCATGAATAGATAAGATATTGTTCTGAGTTAATTGCATCAAAAACCTGTGATATACCTAATTAGTATTTAGAACCATGTGATATGAAAATTCTTAAAGAGAACTTGTGATTGTGATAAATTAACACTCATTTAGCATTTCAAACTCTACATCCATGATTGTAGGGTTTGAGTGCTAACTTTAATACAATCACAGGGTTTTCAAGTGTTAATTTATATAATTATAAGGTTTTCTTTAAGAATTTTTAAATCACTTAGACATAACACATGTGGCCGGGTATCCATGAAAAAACTCGTATTTTCCGATATAAATTAGGATAAATTACACATACATCCTTAAAGTCCCCAATTAGACATCCCTAGAAATTTAAATATATTTTTATTAAAAAAATATATTTTTTTGTTGGTATTTGACAACTTATCAAATTAATCAATAGAACCATCAATATCATTAGAGCTTTTGAAATAATACTTATCTAATTAAACAACCAAGTTCATATTTTGCTAGCTTTTTAAAATGTCCGACAGGCAACGGCATTTTTCGATTGGAGCTGATGATATCGACCATTTACGTTATGGATCACACAAATTTTTTTTTTCACGATTATTAAATTTTGAGGAAGGATAATTTGGGATTTTATAAGTATGCAAATGGGTAAAACAAATTCAAGTAAACGGTACCAAATAAGAAAATCAAGTTTTATGGTGATTGGTGAAGTAAACAAGACCCATTATAAGATTAACTCAACTAACACCAACCCAATTGGATAAGAAACCATCAAGTAAGGAATTTGTATATTCCAGTCTAATTGCTGACCAAATCTGGAACAATATAATAACTCAGTCCAAAGATAAAACCAGAGATGAAATCAAAATTAAGATATTAAAATAAAAAATGAAGATAATAAAATTTTTATTCAGGAATTTAGAGATGAAATCAAGATACGAAAGAATTAAAATTAAGATAACAAAAATAAAGTGACAAATTTTTAATCAGGAATAAAAATATAAATATTGAAAAATAATATATATATGAATAAAAAATTTCAAGTTGGGGCAAACCCATGAACCCATGGGCTCCATGTCTGACTCAGTCTACCACTCATTGCGGAAAAATTACGATAAATTACAAAAGTTAGTTTGATTCCTTATGAACACTCTTTCCAATCAAGACCTTGACTTCCATAATTTATAAAGTACATTCTACATACATAAGAAGAAAAAAAAATTAAAAAAATCCAATATCATTATTTCTTATAAATATAAGTGTTAATCATCCCAAGTTCCCTGTTAAAGCAACATGGCAGAGGAGTTGAAGCTGTTCAAGATAGAGTTAAGTCCCTTTGCTTTCAGGGTTGAACATGCACTCAAGATCAAAGGTTTAGAGTATGAATCCATACTGGAAGATCTGAGCAGCAAGAGTTCTTCACTCCTGGAGTACAACCCTACATACAAAAAAGTTCCAGTTCTTGTGCACAATGGAAAGCCAATCTGTGAGTCCCTTGTGATTCTTGAATACATCGACGAAACGTGGAAGCATAGTCCCCTCCTTCCTCAAGATCCTTACGAGAAAGCCATGGCTCGATTCTGGGCGAAATTTGCAGATGAGAAGGTACATATAGTTGATCATTTTACCTCAAAATTTGTTTTGATAATCAGAAATTTATTGATCTTGGACATAAAACTCACCATGAAAGCAGGCTAGCGATCGATATGGAGAGTGTTCATCACAGAAGGGAAGGAGCGGGAGGAAGCTATGGCTGAAGCAGTTGGGAACCTGAAATTCTTAGAAGAACAGCTCCAAGGGAAGAAGTTCTTTGGGGGTGAGACGATTGGTTATCTGGATCTTGTATTAGGTCGGCTGATTGATCTCAGCATCTTGGAGGAGATGACTGACCTGAAATTAGTAGACAAAGAGAGGTTTCCACTGTTATATGCATGGATGAATACTTTTGAGGAGGATCCAATAATCAAAGAATGCTGGCCTCCTCGAGACAAATTGGTTGAGAAATATACGGCCATGCGCGAACCGTATCTGAAGAAAGCAGCAGCATGAAACAGAACTAATATGTTTTCAGTTTGTGTTTTTGTTTTGAGTAACTAAAAAGCTGCGTGAAATAGAATTGATGTGGTTTGGTTTGTAACAATTAATAAAGTGTGTTCACTTCAAAATGTTTGTTATCCTGGCATTTTTTATTCTCAATCACAATCTTCACAAGAAAAAACTTTAATCTTGGTTCTGGTTGGTTGTCTGAACATTATATTTTTTTAATCTTGGCGATGATGGTGAACCACGATTGTCTGAGAACGCAAATTTGGCAGTTTCGAAAGACGAAAAGGGAGAATCAAGACACGAGGAGAGCAAAGTTGAAGTGTGTTAATTCAAAGTATTGCTTAGATATCTAACCACAACCAAGAATCTGTGCACCTTCAATCTCATTTCTATAATCACATAATGTTGCCACTACGCTGTGATATTAGTGATGACCGATGAGGAGTAGTTTTGTTTACCTTCAGCATGTGTATAATTATACATGGATAGCTAAAGGCTTGATCAATGGTGCTCTATATGCTTCAGCACCATTTCAAATGATCACCTGCATCGTTAAAGATATTAGATTTAGGAAGTTTTGCCCCATCTAATGTTAAAAGAGTATAAATCTCACTGATACCATATGGATGGTGTGGCACTTTATGTCTGAAGATCCTCCAAAGCATCTCCATAATCAGCACTACCAATCACTCCTGTAATTATTAGATATAAAAGGCAATTTTAATCTGACCCTCTGGCATCAGTTCTCGTCTAATTATGATCACTAGGGATCTCATTCAAATTAGTAAGTTTACAGATACTGCAAATCTATAAGTGGGACAAAAAGTTTCATCACCAATGATCACCACAGCTACAAGATCCATCTTTAAACAAATGAAAGCAATTAGCATGTCGGACTAATATTCTCTAAGCGTGATTTTCTATATGTATTTCGTGACAGTGTGGCAATCCCCCCAAACTCAGAGATTCTTCATCGCCAGCAACGGAGTATCGTTTTTTGGAATGTAATCGAAATACATGAAACTCACTATAGTAGTTATGAGATGACACAGATGGTTCTGTACATGAAAACCTTAACAGAAATTTTTAATCCTTAACAAAATCTATAACAAGGGAGGTATTTGTAATATATTAGTAAATTACAGGGATCGTAATTATCATTTCTGAAATGAAACATACCCAAGTTCCACATATCTAACAAGAACCGCTAAACTTAGCGGTTTGACGTTATGCTAGCTTAATCAGAGGTCTTGAGTTCGAGTCCCCAGGAACACAGTTATCTTTAGTAGGGAGAGCTTTACACCCTAAGTGGTCCGTCCCGACTCGATCCATGAAAATGGGCTATAGAATCAAAAATATAAAAAAAAAAAAAATCTCCTTTCTCTCTCATGAATATCTTATGATGATGGCCCACTATTTCTAGGAATAAACAAGCCTTTATGACCTTATCCTTAACTACCCATGATTAAAGTCAAATACCATAATCCATAAACTATTATTCCTGTCTGTTTAATTATTGCTTACTTTTGTGCTGACAAAACCTGGAACAATATAATAACCCAGCCCAGTAGCCTACAGCTCAGTGTGGGAAAAATTAGAGTAAATTACAAAGTTTGATCTTATAATAATAAAAATATAATTAATTCTAGTTAAATTTTATATTAATGAACTATTATAATTATAGTATAAATATAATTGTACATTATATTATTATGGTGTTTTAAAAATTTGATATTATTTTTTAATTTTCATTAAATATATATGGCTACTAATTACCTTTAGTTTTGTAATTAATATTATATTATTGAATAAAATATAGGGCTAATCCCGGTCACTCCCCCAACCTTTAGGGGGTTGTGCGCTTTCCCCCTGAACTTCAAATCGGTGCGTTTTTTCCCCCAACCTTTGTAAAACTTAACAAGTTGCCCCTTTTTCACATTTTCGGTGGAATCTTCGGGGAATATTCTGGTATATACTGAACAGGTGATTTAGGCGTGATTTTCATAAAGGTGTTTCAGTCCATTCATGTACCCCTCATTTCTTCCCGCCTTTGTAACTCACTGGCCTGTTCTGTAAAAACCGCCAAATTACCTAGGGTTATTTTTCATTTGGAAAACACTTTAGCCCTTGAACTTCTTCTTCCTTGTTCTTGCATTGAATCGGCTGAGAATGGAGTGGAGAGTGCGTGAATGTGATGCTGATATACCGCCTGAAAAGAATACCCACGCGTATGGTGGGTTTGCATCTTGAGAATTTATTATGTTTGTTGTTTAAAAAACTGAACTTTTGATGGGTTGATCACTGCATGATGTAATATTTCAATTTTTTGATGGTCCCTTTTGTGAAATTTTAGAGAAATTGGGTTGTGAAAGTTTTTGATGGTTTGTTTTGCTGAAATTTGATGGTCCCTTTTATGTATTTTCGTTGATTTTGTGATTTCGTGGTAGATGGTGATATTTTCTTTTTTATTGTGTAGGTGCAAACTCTGAAATGTTCAGTATTCGCATGCACTATGGTGGTAAAATCTGTAATTTAGGGTGTAAGGTGTATGTGGGTGGCACTTTTGGTCATATAGACTACTGTTGTGAGGACTTGATCTCAATAATTGAGATTCATGCCATGGCTGACAAGTTTGGAGTATCAGTGGGGGATACTAATTTTTATTATAGTATTAGTGGGATAAATGAGTGTTACACTGTACCTTTGCAGTCAGGAGACAAAGATTCAATGGATTTGGTGAACTATCTAGATGCAGAGAGGATGATGGGTGTATTATGTGATCCAATACCAGTGGATGAGTCAGAGTCATCTAGTGAAGAGGGTGAAGAGGATGATGACTCAGATAAATTGAAGGATCCTTTTGGATTTCATAGCATTCTAGAAGCTAATGTGAGTCAGATGATAAAGCTAGGATACAAATACAAAAGAAATATGTTGATAAGGGCAAAGTTGTTGTTGGGGAGATGGGAGAATCATCTGCTGCAGCTGGACGTCTTCAACAAGACCAAAGTGTAGGTGATACTCAGAAAAATGATTGCAAAAATAATCCAATTCCTAATCATGGTGTAGAAGATCAGCAAGCAAATAATGAGGACAATTGTCTAATTACTGATGATGGTACAAAACTTCCCACTCCAATTGCAGAGCAGGTTACATTACCATTGCTTGAAGGTATTGTTGAAGCAGAGCAAGAATGGGGAAGTGATGAAGAGCAATCCATTGGTGATGATTTTGTATATTCTGACAAATTTGTGGACTCTGATCTTGAAGGTGATGCAGAAATTGGGTTTGAACACAGTGTTAATTCAGGTGGTCTAGAAGGTTGGTCATTGAGTACCAAAACACAACAGGGGAGAAAAGAAAAATCCAAATATTCAGTCAAAAAACGTGATGGGTGCAGAGTCTTCAATCCCTTAACAGACATGGAGAATCCAGAGTTTAAGCTTGGTTTACTTTTTGAAGACACTGACATCCTGAGGGATGCTATTAGACAACATTCAAAGATCAATGGAAGAGATATAAAGTGGATTAAAAATGATCCAGATAGAGTCAGAGTTGGATGCAAGGATTCAAAATGTCCCTGGTTCTTATTTGCCTCATTGAAGTCTGGAGAAAAAACTATGCAAATCAAGACTTTACATGATGAACATCAATATCCCAGACTTGAGAAGGTGTCCAGTGCTAATTCTAAATGGTCAGCAGAGAAATACAAGGTAAAAATCTCAAGTGATCCCAAGTGGTCAGTGTCTTCCATGGTGACAGTGATACAACATGATCAAAAGCTCCAATTCAGTAGATTCTAAATATACAGAGCAAAAGAAAAGGTGAAGAAATGGTTGGCAGGTACTATTTCTTAACAATATCCTCATTTATATAGTTATATTGTTGAGATAGTTAGAAGCAGCCCTGATACAACTGTTAAACTAAAAACAAAGATTGACAATAGTGAAAAAGTGTTCAAAAGACTGTATATTTGTTGGGGTGCACTTAAAAAGGGTATGTTGGATGGTTGTAGGCCTGTTATCTATGTAGATAGATGTCATTTGAAAACTGAATATGGGGGTGTACTTTTAGGGGCAGTAGCGGGTTGATCCCAACAACTATTTGTATCCATTTGCTTATGCAATAGTTGAGAAAGAGAAGAGTTCTACCTGGATTTGATTTTTAGATTTGGTTATGAAAGATCTTGGCATTAGAAATGATTATTCAGATTGGGTCATAATGTCAGATAAGCAAAAGGGAATCATAGATGCAGTTGATACAGTGCTTCCAAATGCTGAACACAGGTTTTGTGTGATGCATCTCTACAATAACTTCAAAGTGTCACATAAAGGGTTAGCTTTAAAGCAGATTATGTGGAGGGCAGCCAAAGCAACAAGAATATCTGAATTTGAGGTAATCATTAGAGACTTGAGGGACAAAGACTTAGAAGCATTCAAATGGATAGCAAAGAGACCTGCAGCTCACTTGGATGTTGGGGGGATAAATTTAAGGTGCATTTGGGTGACAAGACATGTGGATGTAGATCTTGGCAGTTATCTGGTATACCATGCCCACATGCAATTTCTGCAATCTGGTTTATGCATAAAAAGGTAGAAGATTTTGTTGATGAGTGCTATCACAAGGCCACTTTTCTGAGAGCTTGTAGCCATGTTATGGTAAGTTTGAATGGGCCTGATGAATGACCAACCATTGTGAAGAAACTAAATCCCCCAGTGAAAGAAAAGTTACCAGGTAGGCCGAAACAACAAAAGAGAAGAAAGACTCTTGATGAAATTGCACAGGAAAGAGCCAAGAAAAAGGAAGCAATTGCCTAGTGGAAATGGTGAGCATTTAGGCCAGTTAGGCAGGCAAGGCATGGTGATGAAATGCAGGTTATGTGGCAGTGCACGTCATAACAAGAGGGGTTGCAAGCAAAATCGTAAGAGGACCATCAAAATCCAAAAAACAGGTAATCATATTCTTGTTGCACGCATAAAAGTACATTATTTTTCCAATTGAATCTAATGTTATTTGTTGTTCAATTAGGTCTCAAAAAAGAAGTCATCAACTGCCCCTTCACAAACAAGCTTAACTTTGACAAGAAGAACAACAAGGAGCTCAGTGTCTCTCCAATCACAACAGCCAACTGAGATAAATAATGCAAGTCAGAGATCAACAACACAGGCTCCAAAAAAACTGACACCAAAGGGGAAAAAAATATAGAGCTTCATCAGACAAGCCAAGCACTTCAAGAACCCCAACAAGGAAGATATATATGTCTAAGTTTAAGCCTCCAGGAAAAGCAAAGATGAAGCACTGATAGTTGTTTATTGTAGGCCTAGTTTTTGTCTATGAAGATGATGTGTACACTATTATATTGTCCAAACAGTGTAAGTGTTGACATGTTTTTTGTCCAAACAGTATAATTTTGGTGGTGTTTTGTTTTGTTATCCCCATGTACACAAACCTATTTGCTGAATTTCAATGAAATTAATTTTTGCTTATTTATTGAGAATTTAGATTCCAATACAGATTTCATTCATACACAGAAAAGAGTACATCACAACATTACATACACCCTTGCCACATTTCAGAGGGTTTGTTCAACATCGCATACAACCTTACTACAACAAAAATACATAGCTAACAATAGCAATTATAGCAATCCACACAAATAGAGTCAACGCTATCAAAAATCCTGTGTTAATCGAAATGATCACAAAAAATCCTGTGAAAAAAAAAAGTGTTTTAAAAAATTCTATATTTTTTTAAATAATCCCACCGCCCCCTAATGACATTTGGTCAACGAAAAAGTGTAAAATTTTCATAATATCCTTATGTCTTGTAGCAATTATATAAATATATATACATATAATATATATACTTAATTAATATCTATAAATACATATTAATAAATAAACAAATTTATAAAAATAGTATATATATGTATACATATTATATATATATAAACTTATTTAATATACAAAAATACATATTAAATAAATTTATAAATTTATAAAAATAATATATATATATGTATATATATAATAATACACATTAATAATTATATATA
>JBBMKE010338492.1:0-13301 GCA_037834125.1 Lippia alba | reverse complement strand
GGATTCATATGAACCCAACATTGGATAGGTAAATAGGTCCCGGTAAATTCCTACGGTTTAGGATGAATAGTAACTTAGGGACCTAAAGGGAATTTTTGATGAACAAATTTCAAAGGTTGTCTTAGGATGATAAAAGCTAGGATATGAATCCGAAAATTGTAAAATCTAACTTTCTAAGGTTTCAAGAGGAATGTGTGAAGGTTTAGGCCCGATGAATGAATAGTGATATGGTTCTCATAATAAAATTTTGAGAGAAATCGGAACGTAAAAGCACATAATTCATATAAAATTCAAGTTATGATGAATTGAGATTGTAAATACGTTCTTCAAATCTCATTTCTTCTAGGATCCAAAACCCAGGGTGTTATAGTGGTGAGGGAGAGAGAGCTGATTTTTGATCAAAATGGGAAGGAAAAAGTCTTCAAAAAGCATGGGCACGGGTCCCACAAGTTGTGTTGTGTACGTATGTGTATACGGGTCGATATTTAGGTCAAAACGAGGTTGGAAAATATGTGGTTAGTCTAATTGAATCCAATTCATCAAATCGAACGCAACGAAGGTGTCGAAACTCTAATCTGAGTTCCCTAGCTCAAGAGACGACTTAAGGACTCAAAAGGTCATAATTACCGAATGATCCTAAAACATTTAAAAACAATCAATTGAGCCTAAACTAATTACACTAAGTCCCAAAATAAGTTTAAAACATTCAAAAAGGTCTAAGATTCATATAATTCACGTTAAGCAAGCTCGGGAATCAAAATCACAAAAATACAAATTACGCGATTAATCAAATAACGCAAATAACACTTAGGTTCAAATTGTTCAAGTAATTCAAATAAGAATTAAAATATGAATGTGATGCATAAGTATGAAAATAAATGCAAGATAACAATTAAACTCACACGTGGTACGAACCTGTACATGCAAAAAGACGGGGTGTCATAGAGAACCTTTTGCTATCCCTAGGGTTCCGGGATGTCATTTAGAAATACCCCTAATTTGTTGCTAAATTCATATTTTGTGCGAATCGCTTTGTTATTCTTGTAAACTTTATGAATGATTTTGTAATTTTGGTGATGTATTCGATGTAATACTCATAAAACCATTAGGGGCATAAGTCTATTTTTATAAATTTCGTTAAGGGACCTCAAACCAAACAAGATTTATATAAACTAAAATATAATTTCCCAATAATTATAAACTGTGTTGTAATTAGACCTAAATGTAGGGTAGTCAAATATAATTCTCCCTAACTATTTATGAAATGTAAATTTAATTTTCGCGCTAGATATTAATTAAATTTCTCTATTTTTAATGGTAAAATTTTGTGAATGCATACTTTTATGTAAATTAAATATGCATCTCGAAGTGATTAATTTAAAATATTACCCCGAATAAGAGACCCTTTAATTATTTAAACAAACCCTTATTATTATTTTTAAGTACAAACTTAATTTTCCTATACTATAATAATATATATTAGGGTTAATTACAAGTAGCCCCCACCCTATGATAGATGGGGTAGTTACGATTCGTTATCATTTTTAGATTAAATTACACACACCACCTTTCAGGAAATAATTAATTACATTTAGTCCCTATTTTCGTTTAAAATTTCTAACATTAGCAAAAATTTTAGTAAAAATTCAAAAATGCCTTCCATTGACCTTAGTCAACATTTTCATTCTCATGTTGCCCTTAGGGGTTGATTGTAATTAATTATACTAATTTGAGGGTTAAGTGTACTATTTTTAATAAAATATTTCAACTATTATTTTTTGACAAAATACCGGTATAACAATTATATTCATCTTTCAACAACAATTGACTATACACTTCGTTCATTTTTTTAAATTATATATTTAGTTTTATTTGCAAAATTCGCTCATGTTTTTTTAAATTAAATAAGTTTTATTTTTATATTTATACATTATCCTAATTTATTTAAAATAATTATTTTTAATGAATTTAGTACTTTATAATACATGTTTATTGGTAACAACATTTAAACTAACTCTAAAATATAAAACCTACAATTTGTACCATGCAATCAAAGTTGCAAATTATACTCAATAAATTAAAAAAATAAAAATTCACCCAAATCGAATCAAAGCTAACTGAAATAGTTCAATATTGAAAGTTTTACTAGTTAATTACATATATGCAAGTAGATTTTTTTTAATCTTTACATAAAAACTTTGATGTACCGAATTTTGCTATCAATAAAAGCCCAAGTGCAAGCTTATAAATCAGAATGTACCACGAGGGGTAGTATCCACGAGGAAGGGTGAATCAACAAACATTCCTATACCAAATTCCATTTTTAGACCAAGTAACCAAGATTATGAGTAGATTATCTAAGTTAGCTAGAAATGAAATTCAAAGACTCACGACATTAAACCAAATAATAATAGAAGGCTAGGGAATGATACATGCCCCTAGAGTTCTACTAATGCTTAATTGAGTGAATTATCCCTTTTAATCTTGCCACTAATCTACACCTCAGATTCTTTCAAATCCAAGATGCGTATTAATTCTAAATAGGAAAATGTTCTCACAGTTACCAAAACTTAGAATTAACCAAATAACCAAGACAGTAAGATTCCTAAATCAGCGGCTCGGTATAATTTAAGACATCTATTTAGATAACCGGAAAATGATTGAATTTCTTTAACTCTTGTTTCTCAACTTTTATGAAAATGTTTTAATCACTCAACATCTTTCGAATTTAAAGTGATTCAAGGTTATACTTCAAGTGGCCAACCCGTCATATACAAAGTTGCTATCATTTTCATAAATTCAAAGGGGTATTCACTCATTCGAACATTCTGTCAGACACCTAGTATGCACATACTCATTCCCCTACCCTATTAACTTAAGAACTCATAATATTACTTGAGTTCATGCTAATAGAACAAGAAAACATGGAATTAAACATGGAAATTGTGATAAACAAGGTCTTGAAAGTAAACAAGTCTGAAACCCTACAAGAACTTCTATGAAATCCAAAGCATAACATGAAAACGAAAGTAATGCTCAACAAAATGTAAATAACGGAAGTAAAGGTGAAACTTGTGGAAGATGTTGACTCTCGTCTTCAAGAACATCTTCCCCAATCTCTTCTCTTCTCTAGAACTGATGTTTGTTCTGTCTCTTGTCGTGTCTGAAAATGATAGAGTAGTTTTTCTCCCTTTTAAAAATTCAATCGCAATTGTTGAAAACTGTCTTTGAACTTGAAAAACGTGTCTGCTCAGGGTCGCGGTCGCGACCAAAAATAGGCATAAAATGGTCACGCCCGCGACCACTAATAAAATCGTGTTTTCAACCTAGGTCGTGCCCGTGACCAGATTTGAACTGATTTGGGTCGCGCCCGCGACTAGAATCCACTGACTGAGGTCACGGGCGCGACCTCATTTTAGCTCAGTTTCGAGATTGGTTCACCGAAATCAGAAGAATTATCCAAAAATATTAAGTCACGGCGGCGACCTGAAAACAGCATACTGAGGTCGCGCCCGTGATCTGAGTCTTCTCAATCTTCGAGATTTGATTCGGTGGCTTCTTTTTGTTCGTTTTCTTCTCATTTTGTCCCCTTTTTCGTACACAAGATGCTATTGTCAATTGTACCTAAAAAGAGATCAAATATTTTGTATTTAGGCTCAAAACGTGCAATGATACATTAAATCTCTAATCAAAATATGCACGAAAAACGGACTCAACAAAATCCCCCACACTAGAACGATTGCTAGTCCTCGAGCAATTAAGAATATTCATTAAGGATCAACTACTTGTCAACATCAATACTCATGTCGGTCATTTCTTTCAAACGATTTAATTGGCCACTCAAACATGTTACTCACACATGCAAAGTTCATAAGAAAAATGCAATTAGTACATCCTCGTAATTGTGTGTGAAATGACCAAAACATGCACCAATAGTTCCCGAGATAAGTTATGTCTCCTTTAGGAGATTAAGTTGAACTTAAAGAAGAACTTTATATCTATCTCCACTAATATTTCCAACTTCGACTTAGAATCAATAGGGCTTAATTAGGCTTGTAATGTAGGCTTAGGGACGGGTTATAATTCATATGGATTAGTGACTCAAAACACCGATTTCACTTCTTTGTGCTACCTACCCTTAAAAACCCAAGTACTTCCCTTTTCAATTGCCCCAATCTCTCATACTTGAACATTTTGTCCTTCCTTTTCTTTTTCAACTTTCACTCATTTTTCATCTCATTAACTTTTTTTTTCTTGGTACTTTTGCTTCACTTCTTTTTTTTTTCTTGCTTCTTTTCTTTTCTTTCCATATTTTTCTATTTTTCACGCATCTTTTTCATCTTTCTTTTTCTTTTGATTCTTCTAATTTCACGCTCTAAAGATGAACACAAGAATTTATTTTCTATTTAGCACAAGGAAGCAATACCGGTGTTGAATGAAATGTACGAAATTAAGTTGTGATTTTGGCTTGTAATGTGGTTTCGAAAAAATTTAGCACAACTTTTTAAGGCTCAAAGGGGGCCAATGGATTAACGCTATTTAGTGCAGGCTCTACCTAAGTGTAACACCTAGAACGAAAGGTGTCACAACCCCCGCACTATGAGCCCAATTCACCCATGAAATGGAAAGTCCATACATGAACCAAGCTCACAGCTCACAGCGAACGGAGACTCACTCACACACTATGCCAGACGGGAGCTAAAATTTCAAAACCAAAAACACAAGAATGCATATGCACAAATGCGGAAGCATGTAATAAAACCAATCATAATAACAAATACAACGAGTTCAGCTAGCATAGATACCTAGTCCCAAAATTTCGTACATAAATCATAAATCATACACACGGGTTCCATCTATCCCTAGAAGCCATTCCCGAATATAACAATTAAACACAACATTCATACACATAAGCATGATACACCAGACAATGAGTGTGAGACGACCAACTCTAACATAGACTCGACACGACACTTCCCGTCTAACACTCCAAACCTGCAAGAAGTTGAAAACAAAGTCGGGTTCAGTCTATAGGAGACTGGTAGGTATAAAACAGGGCATAATAGTATAATATTATGATATTTAAACACCCATGCATGCAAGCTATAATCCCGTTCAAGGTTTTGTAAATATTTCCCAAGTGGGTGAAAACAGGCGAAAACAACGATCGGAATTACAACCATCAATTCATTTAGTTATTCATTCATACATGCGGTCTTTATGTGAACCCGGCGAGTGGGCACTCCCGAACACCTTTCGTGTGCATTAAACATTTCATTCAATCATTCTTTAGTGATCAAGAAATCATTCAATCATACAATCTTTCTTTCTTTCTTTCTTTCATTTTTTCTTTCATTCATTCATTTATTCATTCATTCATATACATTAGCACATACTCCATTCTATAGTAGTGGTAGGTTAGCTAGATCCGGCCACCCATGCATTGACCAAGAGGGTTTCATGACTCCCCAAATGGCACTCAGCGGCTATTCCTCGCTAAAACTCCTAACGAGGCCTAATTGCACCGTTTCCTTGTGGGACTAACACACGGGATCACCGTCGGCCCTTTGCCTCCCCGGGATAGCCACATGCATTAAGTCCCTGGGCCCTATTCTGTGCATTCATTCATTCTCTCCAAAACATTAGGTGGGTGATTCACAAAGGAAAAGGCTATAACGGTAAATCAATGACTCTTTGAAAAGACTCGATATATATATATATACATTACCTTTGGCTTAAACATTCACATTGGGTTATATCGGGTCAATTCATAGCTAATAGAAGAGAAACCCACCTGTACGCCTTACCGAACAACCAAGAAGACCAATAGACAAGTCCTACGGACCCGGCATATCTCCGCCCTGGAAAAACTGTGTAAAAGACAACATGACACGTTCATAAGACTCAACATGACAAAATAAGACGCTCGGCAATGCTATAACAATGTCATGGAGATGCATAAGAATTAATATCATGTCATGAGAATGTTCATGTGCACAATAAATGCCCATAAGGCTCATATTCAATCGTTTCATTCATAAATCATGCGTTCAAATCTTTCACCCCCACGTAGTACATTCGATCAATTAATTCAATCAATACATATATTCACTTAAATCATTTAAGTCATTTTGACAATTACTTCAAGTGATGACAAATTAAATCACATAATTACATAATTAAATGAATTTAAAACGAGCAATTAATAACACGTCAAACAACCCTAAGCCGCCGAAAGATCGGGGCATCACACTAAGGCTCAAATGTTCAAGGAATTCGAAGGCCTAAATCATTTCCCTTATCTAAAGTCGGCTCTATTTCGTTTGAAAAGATATTCAACTTGTCTCAAGTTCTAACTTATCACCTTCAAAAGACAACTTCTCCTAAAAAACTCAAGGTGCATTGATTTGTCCATTAAGTGCACAAAAATTGAGGATATAAAATCACATGAACTTAATCACAGCTTGTAAATATTCGAATAACCTCCTAAATCATGCTTGAAATAAATTCTCTAGTGAGCAAAATATATCGAACTAGAGACACCTCATGGATATTCATTTCATGCTCAAGAACTAGTAAACACTCTAAGTTGGAGCCCACATGCATCACCAAAATTTTAAAAATTACACCCCCTCCCCCACACATAAAATCTAGTATGTCCTCATACGGATAAATAAAGAAAGAAGGAAGGTGTACGGGACTCCCCTGTTAAAAAAAACAACCAACAACGTGGCGCTCTAATCTTCATGAAACCTGAAAAAGAGCACAACCAAAAACCAAGTGATAGCAACTAAAGATATATCAACATGCATCCAAATTTGCTAACAATACAAACATATAACCATCCAATGCACAAAATAGCAAATTATCATGTCACAAAGTCATAAGTTCAAGCAATCCACAGAGCATACATAAGTGCAGAAGTTTAAAAGGGAAAACACACAGAAATTCAAGTCTTAACTATGCAGAAATAAGGACAGAAACATCAAATAGTGAAATCCCCACAGGCGGGGAATCAAATCAAGCATCCGGGGTATCATCCGGGGGAGGCTGAGGGTGGTGCTGCACATTCCAAGCCATCATCATCACATGAAGCTCATCCAGGTGCCTATCATGTCCATCTTGTGCGGCTCGAATCGTCCAAACTACCGCCGGTTATATCGAGCTTCATTTCTCATAAATCTCATGATCGGCCCTAAGTGAGGCTCCACCTCCTCATCCAAGAACTTATCATCGGCCTCACGCGGTGGTGGGATTCTAGCATGGACCGCCGGAGGCAAGCGATCAATAGTCCTCGCTCCATACCCGTAGCACATCTCTAGCCTATCTCTCTCACTCGGAGGCCACCAAATTAGCCAACCCCTTAATGCAGGGCTAATGTCGAAGTATTTGAGAATATTGATGCTCTCATAGATCCTGAAGTCAATGGTTGCATATCACCTGGCACATTAATCCCGCAAGCTATTGCAAGACAAGTCACATATCCCCCGTACCCAAATGTACCTCGATCCTTCCTTGCTTGCTCCCACATCCTATCCATGAGGATGTACGTGTCGTTCACCTCCATGCCTTCTAACATACACCCCATCAACCAAAGATCTAGCACACTGACCTTACCCCCCTCTCCTCTTCCAGTAATCCCCGAAGAAAGGGTTTTATGTATGATCTTCCACAAGACATTCTGTATATCCATGGATTTGGCCGTTTTTGAGTTGTAAGTTCCATTGGCACCCAAATGTGCCCAAATCACTGTCTGCTCGGCCCTTGTCTACTCTATAGGGACACGATCTGCACCATTCTCCGAAAATTCAAATATTTGCCTTAATTCCTCAGCCGAGAAAGTGTGTCGGCATCCTCGAAGTTTGAAGGTGCACACGTTATCCTTCCACTTGAAATGCTCAAGAAATTTGTGCGTTAATGTGGGGTAAGTACAATGTCACCTGTTCATGAAGTCCACCCAACCCAATCGGTTGAAACTATTCTCAAATGGTTCCCACAAGTAGTTACTCTCAAGACATCGCCTCTCGAAGTATTTTGTGGAGATGAGAGGGCGTTGGTTGTTCGGATGAGCTTGCGCCAGTTGTGCAGCCCTGGATGATGATGCCCCGCTGTTTCTAGCCCTTTTAGGAGCCATTGTACTTGAAACAAGTTAATCACATACATTAAGCACACTGGTACAAAACAGTCATTGAGGACTTTCATCGAACACTTGAGGGGTGGTCTTAAGGGCTGACTGTTTTTGCTAAAATCTACAAGCTACAAGCTAACTCAACAATTCTAGAACCCAAATCTATGTCAAAATTGTAGTTCAAAGCAATTCTATCCAAGAGAGTTTTCAAAATTCGGCCATACTAGGTGAAGAATGTACAAGTGAATTGTGGACTCAATGCATGAGCAAAGATTACTCACAAATGAATATTCTTAAGTTAGAAAGTCTAAACACAAGATTATTCATCAATATTAGTCCTAATTTCACTCAAAAATTGTATTTTCAATCTAGAGTTTCAAACTCATACTTGGGGAACTAGGTAGAATTAGGCCATAAAATCCGAAATTATCCAATTATGCTCAAGAATTAGTGTTCTAGAATCTTTACCTTGAAGTGTTGAAGTGAAAGAACTGAACTTGATGGAGGTCTCTTGCCGGATTTGTTAATGTCGAAGCCTAAAGTCTTAGTTTGTGTGTTTGTGTTGTGAGGAGTGGGAAATGGCTTCTGTATTCAGTGTTAAAAACTGATATTACGCATGGTCATGGCCGCTATCGGGTTCAGTGCAATGTGGGTCGTGGTCGCGACCCCATTTTAGCCTGCTCTCAACTTTTTATATTTTTTTTTCAAACTCTGGGCTTGGTCGGTCGCTACTAATTCCTTTGTATTTCTGGTCGTGGCCGCGACCTGATTTTGGCCACCTTTTGAATTTTCAATAAATAGGGGGTCGCGGCCGCTACTTGTTTCAGTTCATTATGGGTCACGGCTACGACCCTATTTTTCCCCACTTTCGACCTATGCAGCCAAAATTCCTCCGAAAATTCACCAAAAAATTCCAAAAATTCAAATCAAGCCATACAAACACACTACCGATCCAACATTTAATCACATTGACATATAAACACATAATCAACTCATATATTCAACCAAAAACCATAGTGTGCCGGATTCACACAAACTCAATTATTCACGCAAATCATCAACTGTCATTTAAGCACACACACTTAGAAATTCGATCATCATCTCAACATAAATTAAATGAACCTCATGGACGATCAATTCCCTTCAAGTTGTCCAAATTTTGCATACTTCCCAATCTACACACAAGAGAGATATAGTCAACATCAACCAACAAGAAACACAGCTAAACTAAACACACGAAAGTAAGTAAAAATATTTCGGATTTATAGTTTTGAGCTTGACTTTGTCACCCCCATTTAGATATTCAGAATACTCAACACACACGAGGTGTGTTTTTCGATGGGGTCTCCAATAAAGTAGGCCTTGAGCCTCTGTCCATTGACAATAAAAGAACCCGTTGTTTTGCTCCCTACTTCAATAACTCCATTTGAAAGAACTTTGATCACACGAAATGGTCCGGACCATCTAGACTTGAGTTTACCCGGGAAGAGTTTGAGCCTTGAATTGAAAAGTAGAACTAACTGCCAAACCTCAAAACTCTTCGGTCGAATGCGCTTATCATGCCACCTCTTGGTTATTTCCTTGTACACCTTTGCATTCTCATAAGCATTCATTCAAAACTTTTCCAACTCATGCAATTGTAACACCCTCTTCTCGCCGGCCGCTTTGTAATCAAAATTCAACACCTTGATTGCCCAATAAGCTTTGTGCTCGAGTTTCATGGGTAGATGGCAACTTTTCCATACACAAGCCGGTAAGGAAACATCCCAATTGGTGTCTTGAAAGTCGTTCGGTACGCCCATAACGCATCATTTAACTTCAAAGATCAATCATTGCGTGCGGCATTAACAGTTTTCTCCAAGATTTGCTTGATCTCCCAATTGAATATCTCAACTTGCCCGCTAGATTGTGGGTGATACGGGGTAGTTACATGGTGATGCACTCCATATTTCTTCAACAAAGATTCGAGAGGCTTGTTGCAAAAGTGGGTTCACCCATCACTTATCAACGCTCGTGGCACTCCAAACCTTGTAAACATATTCCTCTTAAAAAACTTGATCACTACTCGAGCATCATTAGTCGGACTCGCCATAGCCTCAACCCACTTCGAGACATAGTCTTCCGCCACAACAATATATTGATTTTGTAACACCCGGAACAAATGGTGTCACAACCCCCGCACCATGAGCTCGATTCATCCATGAAATGAAAAGTCCATACATGAACAAAGCTCATAGCGAACGGAGACTCATACACACTCTATGCCAGGTGGGAACTAAAAACCAAAACCAAAACTCAAGTATGCAAATGTATGAATGCGAAAGCATGCCATCAAACCAATCATGACAATAATACCAACAACGGGTTCATTCTGTCCCTAGAAGCCTGTCCCGAATGTAACAATAAGATACAATATTCATACCATATCATTCTTTCATTCATATACATAAACATACTACAAAGTACAATGCGTGCGAGACGACCCAACACTTACGTAGACTCGACTCGACACGACACTTCCCGCCTAGCACTCCCAACCTGCAAAAAATTGAAAACAAAGCCGGGTTCAGTCTATAAGAGACTGATGGGTATAAAATAGGGCATACTATAATATAATGCGGTATTTAAATATTCTCACGTGCAAGCTCTAATCCCATTCGAGGTTTTATAAACATTTTCCCAAGTGGGTGAAAACAACCGAAAACAACGACTGGGATTACAACATCCATTCATTTCCTTAATCATTCATACATGCGGTCTGTAAGTGAACCCGGCGAGTGGGCCATCCCGAACACCTCGTGAGTGCATTAATCAATTCATTCATTCTTTCTTTAACTGTAACATCCCGCATTTTCAGAACAAGATACGACGTCGTTGTGTGCGATCGGAACGATTATTTTATTTAACTCTGAACGTACTTGAATTACTTAATTCATGTTTTCATTATTTAATTGATTTAATTACAATCTTATAAAATATGTGTACTTAATTGAAATATGTGTGTAGTACCTACTTGCTGTTTAATTTAAATTATTTGGACTTCACTTGAACTTTTTTTAAAACTTGGATTGCTTTCGTAATTAATACTAAAATCTTTGGAGGACTTGTTTGCACTTTTTGGAACACACCCCCCTTTTTAATACCTGAAACCCTAACTCTAACTTCATTTTTCCTCCTCTCCACAACCGAGAGCAGCTGCGCTGCACACCACTCCACCACCACCTGCGCATCACCGTCGGCGACCACCTTTCCGCCATCTCCTCCTAGGTTTTTCCCTTTTCCCGTCAACAATCCGCCACCATTGAGAACCACCTCGTTGGTCTCTCTCTCAGCAGCAACCCCTTCACCGACTGCCACCACCACCGCCATTATTTCCGGCGAGCATCGCCATCCTTCAACTCTCTCTCGTTCCAGATCTGGAAGCCCCGCCGACGAAATTACACAACCATCCCAACCTCTGATCTCTCTCCCCCTCTCAGCAAACGACCAAGACGACAACCGCCACTCTATTTGCCTCAGATCTGACGGAAATTAGCCACTGCAAGCGCCGACAGCCATGGGTTCCGATGAAGCCACCAGTGACGCCACGTCGCCACCCTTCCTCCCCTGCTTTCTCTAACTCGTTGGCCACAGCCCTTCACGGCTGACCCTCATCGTTGCCCAACTGTACAACCACCATTGCTGCCTTTCTTCCGAAGCCAACGCACGACCACCGCCAACGCCCCTTTTCTCGCCGGCGAAAACGCAACCGAGCACCACCATTCCAGCCCCATTCTTTTCCCTTTCGCAGCTGAGGTACAGAACTGGAATAGCTGTATTTGTGATTCTAGAAAACCCAAGACTCCTCTATTGATAGTTAATTGAACTGCTTTGTATTTTGATTCTTGAGAATTAGATTGGAAATTGTAGGTACATGTATATGAATATATATATAAAATGAACATAATTTCAACGAATTGCTGGGTTTCTGATATTTGAGTAATGTTGTTAAATTTAGATGGGTAATGCATTATGCAATTCTATGAAAACAGTTGGAATGTATTTGTGAGTTTGTAGTTGTACAATTTGATCCTTCTGTTATGAATTGAGTGCGGGTGTATCTCGTTTAATTGTGGCTTTGGATAATTGGAGTAATTCTCTAAATTATATTTTCATTTATTGCCAAATTGCTTTGATCATATTGAGTGTTGATAGGCTTGATTATTTAAGCTAAAATTATTTCAATTTTGTAAATAAACTCTTGTGATTGAATTCTTTATTTTGTGATTTGTATTGCCTCAATGCTAATTAATGTGAATAAGTGTGTGTTGTGTATGTGTGTGATCATATTTTAATTTGTTAATTGAAGTGTGCATATGCAAGTGGTACGTGTGTGTGTTTCATTATTCAATGTAGTAAATTAAATGTGAATGTTTGGTGTGTGTGTGGTGTTGTATAAATATATGAACTAATTGTGTATGGTCTGCTTTTATATTTCAGTTTATATAAACTTAACATTTGTGATGTTGTTATGAGTTGAGATAATACTTGAGTTGTTGTTGTGTATAAACTGAATAATCGGGTTTAATGTTGTATGATGTAAAACTATCTACTGGAGTGTGCGTGAGTTAATAAATTGGATGGGGTGAATGTGTAATTATTATAATTAATTGTGCGCGTGTGGTTGTGTAATTATATATAATTAATGTGTGCATGTAATGATAGAACTGCTATTGTACTAAATATATCTAATTGAATTATGGATTATAATTAATTAATTAGTTAGTTTATCATTTCACTTATGAATTATTTATGCACCTATTGAAATGTGATCCAGATAGTTGATGTCTTAGATGGCTTATTGTTTGAGACAATTGTTAAGATTTCATAACATGTCACACCACTTCATGAGCATTGCCGTGCGTCTATGTAGTTTCATATTGAGTCATTTCTCACGAATACACATTGTTCCCCTTTTGTACTGTTTTCTCCAGGGCGGAGACTTGCTGGGTTCATAGGACACTTTCATGTCTTCGTGTCTTCTTGGTATTGTTCGGTAAGATATATCAGGTGGGTTTCTCTTCTATTAGTTATATCGACCCGATATATCCCAATGCGTAAGTTTTAAGCCAAAGAATATGTATACGTATATATCGAGTCCTTTTTAATGAGTCATTGATTTAATGTTAAGCCT
>JBBMKE010338383.1:0-13301 GCA_037834125.1 Lippia alba | reverse complement strand
GAAGTATGTTGGAAGCTCATACTCGCCGAATGTTTGTTTTTGTTCAGTTATGGGAATTATGAATCGGAGT
The DNA here is from genome assembly GCA_037834125.1 of Lippia alba. NCBI lineage: Eukaryota > Viridiplantae > Streptophyta > Magnoliopsida > Lamiales > Verbenaceae > Lippia > Lippia alba. The sequence goes on along the minus strand of JBBMKE010338383.1, from coordinate 13,231 downwards.
AGAGATTACGAAAATGTATATTATGTTGGTTGTGGCTTGTAAAACCTATCTCCGGTTCATGAATCCACCCTTTGATATATGCTATGATATATGTATATAGTATGTGGGTGTACGTTAGCTCCCTTACTTAGTCAGTTGACTGATTCACTCCGTTGCTTTTCTTTTTCAGTTGCAGGTTGCTTTTATCGGGAGCTAGGCGGAGAAGTGTCTGCACGTGTACACTTACGGGCCTAGGTCCTTAGTGCATACATCACTGCTTATATTGTGTATCATGTCTTATTATGAATACTTGGATTTTGTATATGAATTTTGTAGGCCGTGTCAGCCATTGTATATGTTATTTGGAACCTTGGTGCTTGAATGTATATATGCTTTGTTTGGTTTTTAATTTACAGCTTTCGCGCACTCTGAGTCTTGTTTAGTTAGCTCCGCCTGGCTTAGTGTGTGTGTTTGGTCACCCGTTCGCTAGGATTTGGATTCGGGTACGGATTACTTTGTGACCGGATTCGAGGGGGATGTGGTCCCTACTTGTGGGGTGCTACACTGAAAGATGGGACTATGATATGATTTTATGATTTTGGGCCCTCGGATTGTGGGTAAGGGAGACCCGGGACGACCATCAGGGTCGCCGATTATGACCCTTGTGCACTTTCTATTTGAGATATATGTGCGGTTGTAAGGCGTATAGTCTTGAGCCCTCGGTGAATAACCGGGGAAGGCACATCAAAGGTTAGCTACCCCGTGTATATATGAATCTACAAGGGTGGAAAGGGTTTGACTCCCGATCACCAAGAAGTTAAGGATGGTTTGAATTATGTTTTATGCGTTTATGATTTGAATCTATAAAGTTGGGGATTCCCGTTCTCGTCAGGATTTTTGTATCTTTTGTTTATGGTGTTGGTGAAATGAGTTGGGATTTCTTTTGTATATAAGTATCTCTTTTGAAAATGAATTTGAAGTATGTATATTTGAAGAATTATGAGTAATTGATGTAATTTTTGGGCTTGTAGCCATTTGTATATTATGCTAGCTCGATAGTTTATTTGGATTCTATTTTTGCTTCCGCTATTTGTTATGCTTGTTCTTGCACGCTCTGTACAGGTTTAGCCCCTTTTATCCTAGTGTGTGTGTTTAGGTCTCCGTTCGGTTAGACTTGGGCTCATGTATGGACTTCCATTTCATATGTGAGTTTGGGTCTAGGTGCGGGGGATGTGGATGGTCCATGCTCAGGAGTCACATTCTTAAAATGGTATCAGAGCCCTCGGTTGCAAAACTGGTATTCTAGTGTAGTGTCGGGTGAGTCTAGGTCGTTCGGCTTAGGACAATGTGGTTACGTGTATTTACGTGAATCATTAGCCTTTATCTCTTTATTGTGCATATGAACATGAGCTAACCGAAGCACATATGTATTTGCATTGATTGATCTTGTAGGATAATATGCCTCCACGTCGTCACCACCGTCGGGAAAGGACTCCCGAGCCCCGACATCATTGGGACCGCTCCCCTCGTCAAGAGGATAATATTCCACCACTACCTCCACAATGTGATTCGGGGTCTTTATGGAGAGACTTGCTACATATCTCGATCAAAGGGCACAAGAGCGTGCTAATGCCCAATCCGCCGGTAACAATGGAGGAGGAGAACCTCTCACCGCTATCCTCCGGGAATTTAAGAACCAGAATCCACCGGTTTTTGTGGGTGGAAATGATATTCAGGCTGAGGAATGGTTTATTCAGACTGGGAGGATATGGGAGTTGATTCCTTGTGGATCGTTGGAGAAGACGAGATGCACCCTTACAATGGTGCAAGGACAAGCTTTTGCATGGTGGACACTATAAGGACCTGATTGGAAGCCGCCAGAGAGAAAATAAATTGGGAGACATTCTCAAGGGAATTCCAGAATAAGTACATCCCAATCACCACTAGAGACAGGAGATTATAAGAATTCATGAACTTAAGGCAGAGTTTGAGAACGGTGACCGAGTACATTAATGAGTATGAGTATCTCTCACAGTATGCTCCTAATATAGCCAATGATGACCGACATAAAGCTCTCCAATTCATCCGTGGCTTGAGGGAGGATATGCAAGATGCTCTTGAAGCAGTGGATACGAATACTTGGGCAATCGCCACCGAAAAAGCACTTAAGGTTGAGGATCGGGTTATGGCTAGAAGGAAGGTTTCACATTTTGGGCAAGGATCTAGCTCAGGATACAACAAGTTCGGGAAGAGGCCAGCACAACAAGCTTTACCACCGGCTAAACCACAACCAAAGCAACCCCGACCCGCGGGACAGACTCCATCCCTAGCATTACCGGTTTCCCCACAAGTTCAATGCCGTTATTGCAAGGGAAATATGCAATCGAGAATTGCTTTAAATTGCACAAGAAATGTTACAGTTGCAGAGCAACGGGCCATATGGTGAAAAAATTGAAGGCAGGGATAAGCCGCCGGGAATCAAAGGCTAATACAAGCATGGGCATACGCACTCGGGGGCGAGGAGGAAGAAATTTCTGATGTGGACCCGAACGCCATGATCGAAGTACCATAAGCATTCATGGCACTACATTTCATGCACTTTTTGATTCTGAGGCATCTCATTCCTTTATTTCTCGGGATCTTGTTTTTTCTTTGTGCTTGCCTGTTACCTTGACTGCGCATGATTATTTGGTGAGTTCCCCTCTCGGGGGAAGTTTAATTACTTATCGAGTGTATTGGGAGTGTTCGGTGAGCTTCGAGGGTCGTGTTTTTCTAGATTAGTTGGTGGAGATGCTGATGCAGAGGTATGGAGTAATCCTCGGTATGGATTGGTTGTTTGAGCACCGGGCTTTGATGGATTGTCGGGAGAAGAAGGTTCTTTTGGGTTCAGTGGTATTCACGGGCGAGAGGTTGAAGTCAAGCCTGTTTATCTCATTTGTTGAGGCTAGTAAACTGGTTTGGGATGGTGAAATAGGTTTTGTGGCCTACCTTTTGAATAAGCCAAAGGATCAGGCCAAACTTGACGAGACGGAGGTCGTGAAGGAGTTCGCCGATATTTTCCCTGAGAATTTAGGTTCCTTGCTGCCTGATAGGGACATTGAGTTCATAATAGACCTCTATCCCAGAGCAGAGTCATTTTCGAAGACTCCCTATAGGATGGTTCCTGCTGAGTTAAAGGAATTGAAGTCGCAGCTCGATGAGCTTCTAGATTGTGGGTACATCCGCCCGAGCATTTCTACGTAGGGTGCTCCTGTTCTGTTTGTGAAGAAGAAAGACGGAACGTTGCCGATGTGTATTGACTACCGGAAGTTGAATCGGATGACTGTGAAGAATAAATACCCTTTGCCTCACATCGAGGAGTTGTTTGATCTGCTACAAGGTTCTCGGGTTTCCTCCAAGTTAGATTTGAGGCAGGGTTACTATCAGGTGCGTATCCGGGAGGAAGATATACCAAAGACCTGGTTCAATACTCAGTATGGGCATTTCGAGTTCGTGGTGATGCCTTTTGGATTAACGAATGCCCCAGCTGTGTTTATGGACATGATGCACCGGTTCAGGCCGTATCTTGACAAATTTGTCGTATTTTCATAGACGACATCTTGGTGTGTTCGAGATCCGCTGAAGAGCATGCACAATATTTGAGAATCGTCTTGGAGACACTTAGAGAGCACAAGTTGTACGCTAAATTCAGCAAGTGTGAGTTCTAGATCGACAGAGTCGTATCCTTAGGCTATATCGTTTCAGGCAATGGAATCAAAGTTGATCCATCCAAGATTAAAACCGTGCTTCATTGGGAGAGGCCGAAGAATGCATTCGAGATTTGAAGTTTTCTGGGATTAGCAGCGTATTATCGTAGGTTCGTTAAGGACTTTTCCAAGGTTGCAACCCCGTTGATACAATTAACTAAAAAAGATGTACCGTTTGGGTGGGATGACAAGTGCAAGGACAATTTTCAAACTTTGAAGGTGAGATTGACGTCGGCACCAGTTCTTACTTTACCCGAGGGTACCGAGGGGTATGCAGTATATACAGTTGCTTCCAAAGAAGGTCTCGGTTGTATTCTTATGCAGAATGGTAGTGTGGTAGCTTATGCTTCGAGAAAATTGAAGGATCATGAGAAGAATTACTCTACTCATGATCTAGAGTTAGCCGCCTTTGTGTTTGCATTGATGAAGTGGCGACACTATCTCTACGGCGTAACATTTAAAGTGTTTACAGATCACCAAAGCCTCAAGTATCTCTTTTCTCAGAAAGATCTAAATGTGAGACAGAGGCGTTGGGTGGAGTTACTAGAGGATTATGATTGCAAAATCTAGTACCACCCAGGTAAGGCCAACGTAGTAGCCGATGCTCTGAGTAGAAAGGCGAGCGTGGCTAACTTGGAAGCCGGTACTTCTAGTTCAGATTCGAAAGTCTTATTTATGGGAACTTGGTTATCTAATCTCACCGTGGAACCAGATTTGAAACGTTAGTTGTTGGCAGCTCATACCTCAGATTCAGAAATTCAGAAGTTAGTTGCTCGATCACAGGTTGATCAGAATTCTATGTTTAAGGTGGATGATTCAGGATTGTTGAGGTTTGAAAAAAGAGTGTGTCCTAGAAGAGCTCAAGAGGTTAATACTTGAGGAGGCACATCGCTCAGGGTACTCGATTCATCCGAGAGGTACCAAAAAGTATAGAGATTTGAGAGAAAAGTTCTGGTGGAGTGGCATGAAAAGGGATGTCGCGAACTTTGTGAAGCGATGTTTGACGTGCCAAAAAGTTAAAGCAGAACATCAGAAGCCGGGAGGAACCCTCCAACTGCTTTGTGTCCGGCCTGCCTAGAGAAAAAGGAGGATTCGATGGGATATGGGTGATTGTTGACAAACTAATAAAATCATCCCATTTTCTTAAGGTTCGAATGTCTGACAAGGTTCCAAAGCTAGCCGGTAGATGTAAGGTTACATGGAGTTCCGACTAGTATCGTCTCAGACAGAGACCCGAGGTTCAAGTCGATCTTTTGGCAGAATTTACAGAAGTGTTTGGACACTAAGCTTAAGTTTAGTATAGACTCACATCTTTAAACAGACTGACAATCTGAAAGGCTTATTCAGTATTTAGAAGATATTCTTAGGGCATGTGCGTTCGATTTTCAGAATAAGTGGGATGAGCATCTACCTGTAGTTGAGTTTGCTTATAACAACACCTACCAGGCTTCGATTAAGATGGCATCGTAAGAAGCACTTTATGGAAGAAAGTGTAGGTCACCTTTGTTTTGGGATATCGAGGATTGGAAATGGACTAAAGAAGGTGAACTTAAAAGAGCTGAAACTAAGAAAACAATTGCTGATACAATCGAAAAGGTTCAAAAAATTCGATAAAGAATGAAGGTTGCTCAATCTCGTCAAAAGAGCTATGCCAACAAGAGAAGAAGGCCTTTAGAGTTCGAATTCGGAGATAGAGTTTTCTTGAAAGCATCTCCAAGGAAGGGCTTCACTCGAATAGGTACAGGTGGAAAGTTGAATCCACGATACCTAGGGTCTTTTGAGATTTTGGAACGGATTGGAGAAGAGGCATACAGGTTGGACCTACCGTCGAGTTTGACAGCGATACACAACGTGTTTCACGTTTCACAGCTTCGGAAGTATTATCCCGATGAGGCAACAATTTTTCTAGTTGAAGAGGTGCAATTGGAGCCGGATTTGACTATAGTAAAGCATCCGGTTGCAATTCAGGATAGAAAGTTGCAAGAGTTGAGGAATATGTAGATACCGTTGGTTAGGGTACTTTGGAGACATCAGAACTCTGAGTAATCGACTAGGGAGACCGAGGAGAAGATGAGAAGATTGTATCCAGAGTTATTCGAGACCCTAGGTCGGACCTGAGGACATGTTCTTTTTAAGGGGGGAGGGGAGATTGTGACACCCCGTCTGATCAGCCGTATAGGTATGATGTATGTGCGCAAATAAATTATTTAATTTTATTTAATTATTAATTTTAACTCTTTAATTATTAATTCTTTTGAATTTGAATTCACTTATTTGAATTAATTTTCCTCTTTTTGAAATGTGTTGCGTTTTTATTCGACTCGTGATCGAAATTCTATGCCATTTGAATATGTCAAAGTCTTATGAGTTGTGAATTCAAATACATGTTCGTCATGTGCTTCCGGGTTTATTTGTTGGGGTTTCGGGAGTTGTTTTTTTGGGTTACCTAAAGGGGGCTAAAGTGTTCTTAGCGCACCTTGAGTTTCGGGTAGTATAACTTGAGCTCGGGAATTCGAATTCGAATTCCATCACTGCCGTTGAGCTTATTTCAATGATTTGAGTGCAATGGACCAAGCCTTGTATTTTTCTAACCTCGTTTGGTTCCCCGAAATCAGCCCGAAACTCCGTGTCGCTCCTATATGACCATATTTCACCTATTTGCACCTAAGTCCCTCAATTTACCAAAAATTTAGAATTTGAATCTCAGCTATATTTTTCCCTTGCCAACCGATACATACACAAGAAAAGAGAAGGAAATTGGTAACTTTGAAGCTCTCTCACAATCCCTCCTTTGTTACTATACAACCTTTGAGATTTTGAGTTCAATCTCTTCCAACTTCCAACATCTCTTCAAGGTGAGTTTATATTTGGAATCTCCATGTCTATATGCTCATTTACATCCATGAATTTCTTTCTTTAATCCATGTTATGCATGAGTATGGTGAAAGCAATGAATAGTTGGGTTATAATGAATTTTTGATGAGTTCTTGCATTCCTTGGATTAAATGTTGATATAAAGCTATTTATATGATCCTTATGTCCCATTTATTATTGCCCTAACTTGTATTGAATGCTAGTTGCTTGGTTGGTAAGATGCCATTAATGGAGGTTATGGTTTTTGCAAGCTTTTCTTTCCCTTTCTTGCATTTGTTGCCTTTGATGCCTTGTTATTAATTTTGTATGAGTATGGGACATGTTATATGATGATTTTTGTTGCCTTTACATGTCCTTGTATGCTGCCTTTTTTTTGTGTTGTGGTTTTTGGTGTTGCAAGGATGAACAGGGCTGAATCGCCCAAAATTCAGCCCTAACGACGAGGTAACGACCGTTAATGGTCTAGTGAGTGTTTGAACATAACGCCCGTTACCTCCTTTACCTGAACTCCTGTACCGGGTAATGGGCGTTCCTGCCTATGGTCATAGATAGGGGTAACGATCGTTAACTGTGCAGAATTCTGAATCTGTACCAGTTATTACCTGCTGTATGCTTGTTTGGGGGTAACGGGTTGCGCATGTGTATTCTTTCTTCATTCTTTGTTTCTTTTGTCCGTTTCTTTACTTCATTTATAACTTTTATGCATCGAAACATGTGTAATTATATGTGTAATTGAAGTTTGTGATATGAATTATGATATGGATTTATGTGATTCGTTTATTTGAATCTTTGAACCTAAGTGTTACATATTTGTATTCATATGCATTCATTTCATGCATAAACATTTTCGAGTGTCTATATGGTTCATAATTGAGTCTAAGTCTGGGGTCTTGTGTTTTTGTGTTTCAGAGCCTCTCCCGGAAGGCAACGAGCCCAAAGTTTAGGTGTTATTTGCTTCTCTTGCTCGGTTTCTACTCCGCGTTTTGCTTCGAGGTGAGGGTTATGGCCTTTTCTTATAGTTAAACGACCTATGGCCTTTATGTGAATCGAATTCCTACCCTGCATGTGATTATATACGTATTATATGAATAAATATAAATGCTTATGATATGTTTATGACTTTATGAATCCCCTTCTGAGTTTATGAAAATAGTATAAGTACGGGCGTATATGAGTTTATGATTTCGAATGCTTTGCACGTTTTGTTGGGAATAGTGCCCTAGAAAGCTTGTATGATTTGGGACTTTCCCTATATCACAGACAATCTATGAATGATATACGTATGATTATAATCATGGCGAACACTTCTTATGTGCCATTAAGCGTTCTGTTTGTTTCCATTACGTGCGCATGTGTAGAACTCCCCTAATCCGATGAGGCCGTTAAGAACTTTGTCCTTATGGGAATGACACATGAAACAAATTCTTAACTCGATAGGCGAGGATTAAAAACTTATCCAAGTCAATGAGGCCGACAGAGAGTGGGAGTGTCGACTTTGCCTCTGTTGAGACTTGAAGGATCACCCAGTTTCATGAGGGTGATAAGTGCATACGTTGATGCGTTCACAATACATAAGGGTGATAGTTCCAAGGACTTCATCACTGAGAGTGTCCCGCGTAAGAATATTCCTAAATGGGAAAGAAAGTTTCCAGAAACTTCCAGATTAGGAAATATCTCACATGTCAATGATGTGAGGAATTAATCCTTAGACTTGAGATTCCACATTGTCTCATATGAGCTAACTCTATAATCTTTGATATAGGTCAAAAAGGTGTCACCATAAAGACACTTGAACCACGACCTATGCTGGGATTACACAAATGGTATATGAGAATTGTTGGAATCAATAAAGGACCTACACTTGTTGTAGGCAATGATCTCTTATCACACAAGTGATTCATATTCCATCCCAAAATCCTTGCGCAAGATGGATATATCAAGACATCAAGAAAATTGAGTTTTCTTGGATTGATATCAAATGGAGTATGAAAAGACCTTTGTTTTAAGATTACGATTAGTAGAGCTCTCTATATATTTTTTCATGCCCTATATCGTAATCGAGAGAAAGGATGGTAAGAGGATCGTATCCCACATGATATCATTGACCAAAAGGTTCTTTCTAATATACATTTGGATAGAGATCACACACATGTTGCTAGACTATGATCGTGTAATCTGTGAGGTAGTTAATTAATAAAGAGTATTAATTTATTAGCCTCACTACTAACTGAAATTGAACCTAGATGGTCACACACAAATGTCAAGTTCAAAGGTTATTGTTAGAAAGATCAAATTATATGATCGAAACGAGACCATAAATGTAAAGTACATGTGTGGGAGTCGAGAGCATGGTTTGGACGCGTGGCTTCAATTATGTAATTGAGCCATGTGTGTTTATTAATTGGAGAATTAATTATTGAGTTCAAATATAATTAATTGAACATTAATTATAATTAATTAAAGAATTAATTATAAACGAAACTTTAACGGAATAAAGAGATTACAAACAGTAAATAATATTTAAAGATTAAATTATAATTTTTAAATAAAAATAGACTACGTTGTGATTATCCTATCTATATAACAACATAATCAGATATAATTTTGCCTTTTATATATAAAGTAAATAGTCTAAGTGTAATTAATGGATGTCTTTTGAGCAATTGACTGACTAGATTTTATTTTAGGTTACATTCAAATACTAACTAAAAAGAAAAAAAAAAACAGAAATTATTGGGCGAAAATAATACTCGGACGCTTTCCGTAATCAAACAATTTCGTCATCGGCTAACCTCATGTTTTGACGTCTGGTGTACGTACTATTTTAGTATTTTACCATGTATATAAGTAATATAGCATACGACCCAAGTCAACCGACGCTCACAGACCTTCCCTTGTCTACTCAAAGTCTCAAACACAGAGAGAGAGAGAGAGAGAGAATGGCGGATGCAGCTGCAGTAGAGTTCCTTCTGCAGAACCTCCAGCAGTTTCTGACTCGCCACATTAATTTGATCAAAGGCGCCGAGGGCCACGTCAAGAAGCTGGAGAATGATCTCTCTTTCTTCAAAGCCTTCCTTAAGGACGCCACCAAGAAGCGGAGGAAAGACGCCCAACTTCAAGATCTCCTCCGCGTGATGCGCGGCGTCGTTTACCAAGCCGAGGACATCGTCGACGCCTTTATCATGCTGAACAGAATGAGGTATCTATACTATTATATATTTGAAAACGATGTTTGACTTTTTAGTGCACATTTTGATGATGTGTCATTTTGTGGGTTTTTTGAGATTTTTAATTAAATAGAAAATGTGTGATTGGTTGAATTTCTATTTTAAACATAATTAATGAGATTTAATTTAAGAAAGATTGAATTGATAAACATTCACCCCATAATTAGGGTGATATTTAATGCTATTATTAATTAGGGTTAAAGAGATAAATAAAGAAAATTTTAAATTTTGTATATTATTTTATTATGAAAATAAATATTACTAATGAAAATAATTATTTCCAACAATATCCATAATATATTTTTCATATATGAATTTATTTTAGAATTATAAATATTTATATATCTATACTATTATATATTTGATAACGATGTTTGACTTTTCAACTATGCATTTTTTGATGATGTGGAATTTTTTGATTTTTTTGAAGTTTTTAATTAGATAAAAAAAAATGATTGGCTTATCTTTATTTTGTATATTATTTTATTATGAATATAAATAATAAACAACAAAAATGACTATCTTTGTCAAGTTTGACTAAATGATATTTTTCATTTTTTTAGATTTTCAATTAAATAAACAAAATTTTATTGGTTTATTTTTATTTTGTATATTATTTTATTATAAAAATAAATAATAATTAAAAAATAATTATTTTGAAAATATTCATAATGTACTTTTTATTTATATTTTTTTAAAATGATGAATATTTAGAATTTAGAATATTTTATATTTGTATTTTTTTCTTAATGATTAATTTTTAGAATTTTGAATCTATAATATTATATATTTACTAAAAATATTTGACTTATCATTGTGTATTTTGTATGATGTGGAATTTTGTGGTTTTTCTTAAGTTTTGAATAAGATATAAAAAATGTGATTATATTTATTTTTCATATTATTTTACTATGAAAATAAGCAATAACTAAGAAAAATAATTATCTTTGGTACGTAAGCTAAATTGAATGAAATCAGTTTTGGTATTTCTACTAATCAAGTAAGGTTGATATTATATGCATATATTCTAATATTTCTATATATTTATTAAATTAATTTTAATAATTGATTACTTAAATTACGGATACAATTTTCATAAAAAGTCAGTACAATTTGAAATTTAAATTCAAACATTACAAAATAAAGAGAATTAACTAAATGACTTAAATAACTCTATCAAATTAATTAATTCTTTTAAATTTGAAACTAATAGGTGTTAACTCAATACTTTTTTTCTTCTTTTTTGATTTTTTTTATTTCTTAAAATTATTTCATTGGTTAATAAATTTTCCAAAATATCTAATATTTGGAAGACTTCTTATTTAACAAATTACATTAATAATATATTAATCCCATTTAGGTAAAATGCAACTAAATACAAAATCTTTAACATTTTTAGAATTTTAATTATCTAACAAATCACATTAATTAATTCATTATCTTATAAATTAGGTAAAGTCCAACTAATAAATTTATGTACGTGTGTGTTTTTTGGTTTGATTTTATGATTTTTTCTCAATTTTACATTGACTTTAATTTGAAATTATTTTATAAGGTAATTTTACTATTTGTTGTTTTAAATTTACTTTAATTTAAAATTATTTTATGTTAATAAAAATACTTTTATTTTAGCAGCGCATCTCAACTATAAATTTATCATTGATAGTAAACTTAGTTAATCTTGATGGACCCAGAATATGCTCGCGTTCCATACGTGGCAGATTCTCGAGAAGCCTCATTTGAGCTATACATACCTGTGAGCATACGCTCGGAGTAATTGAGCTCGGATTTCGGCCGAACGCGGTACCTGACAACCGCCCTTTCTCGAGAACCGACCCTCGCTGTGAGCCATCCCTCGAGTGGTTTGCGCTCTAGAATTTCTCCTCTAAAATCCTTTCCAAAGGACCCACCCCGAGCGCTCGCACGCTCGGGCTGGTACGAGCCACCACATGCTCGAGCAGAACCTCTTCGCTCCCAGCATACGGTCGCCTACCTACCCCTGACACAACAGCTGGGAATAACGGCCCAAAAGGTGACAGTGACCCCTGCACGTCCTTTTCCCTCTCTCATATCCTGACACGTGTCTAGGGCAACGTCCTTTTTCGGGACCACAGAGGTATTTTCACAATTATGCCCTTATCCTAAACTATAAATGGGACGGTATCAGTACACCTTCCTCAAGCAATCTCTCACACCAAAAAACCATTTTCTTCACAAACAAGACACTGAACTGGAAACCACCATTGCTGCACATTCAAGTTTTTCACTTTCCTCACTAAGGTGTTACCCTAGCTGGTAGAATCCACGCTCTTTGTGGAACCTAGTTCCTGAGGCTCCCTTAGCCTGTGATGGTCTTCCCTTCGCACAAACACAAATAGAGAATGTACTGGTGTTAATCCTACCATTCCTATTTCCGACACCATCAGGATAGGTGTCTGACTAAATTGAACTTAAATCGGGTTGTCTCCGTATTAAATTTTAATTTGAATTTGATCCAGATTTTAACATATTTTTATGATAAAAAATAATTAATAGATAATATTCGATTATAAATATTTATTATATAAAATAAATATATTAAATATGAAATTAAAAAATTCAATTTTAATTTTGAATCTAATTTTTTATGATATTTAATTAATTTAGATATTTTGTTGGCATTGAATGTTAATAATACTTTAACATGTGTATAGGTGTAAATAAATCATTGTTTGTTAAATATTATGTATTTATATTAAATTTTTATATTTATTTCTTTATAATGAAGTTACATTTAATTGTTAATTACCTCGAATTTTCGAGTCTTTTGTGTAAAAATTTTGTTTCTTATGCATGAAAGTTTTGTTTCTTCATATGTAAGTTTAGTTTCTTGGAGGCGTCTAAAATGAGTTCAGTTTGCACTGACGAGGTAGTCTTTGTACTATTGTATTTTATTATTAGTTTAATTAATTATATATATATTTTAGAAAATATAGCAATTTTAAGCGTATCCTTAGAATCACCCCATATCCTCTTTAATATATTTTTAAAAAAGATCACTCATAATTTTAATGGATATTTTCAATAAAATAATAAAATTTTCAAATTTAAAATTTATTTTGTTCAAATCATAAGAATATAAGCTATAATATGACATCCATTTTGCCTATACTTTATTGTCTTTTATATTTTTAAGTATTTTTTACTTTTACTTTTAAATATACAACTAATCAAGAGTCCTATCTAAAATATATTAAAAGAAACTCTTTTACAAATGAATTTTTTTAACTTAAATTAAAAATTATGCATAATTATAAAATTAGGGGCATAATATAAATTTACTATAAAGTTAGCAAGTCAAAATATGAATGCCCAAAATATTCCTATAATTAATTTCAATTAACACTACTGGCAAGAGTTTTTTAC
>JBBMKE010338163.1:0-13306 GCA_037834125.1 Lippia alba | reverse complement strand
GATAAGCTCGTTAGAACGCTATATGGATCCCTCAGAGACAAGGGCTGCGCCGAGGAAATCGTGCAGGAGAATCCGGACTCAATTGCCCGAGTGCTGGAAATCGCTAGCGACTGGATGCGGCTGGAAGAAGTGAAATCGGCCACACGAGTAATCCCGGTGGGTTAATCCGTCCCCACTCCCCCATTCCGGGTGGAATCCTGTAGAACCGAGCCACGGAAGGAGTCCAAGGGCAAACCAGAGAAGGGACCGGCATCGACCCAGAGGAAGAACTATATCCCCCTCAACCGACCAATCGAGGAGGTGCATAGTGTAGCTCCCAAGCACTTATTCAATGCGCCCAGGCCAATTCGAGAGACGAATAAGACGAAAAACTCGCCCAAATACTGTTATTTCCACCGGCAGACCGGCCAGGCAACATCAGAGTGTTTCGCCCTGAAAGACGAGGTCGAACGGCTCATCAAAGGCGGACAACTCCTGGAGTTTGTCAAGAAACTCGACGAACTGGGAGCTCGAACGGAGGAAAGGAGGGAACACAGCCCGCCCAAAGATCGCGATGCTAAGCAGCCGATGGAGCGAGAGCATAATCTCTCATATCTCGAGAGAATTGAGATGACAGCCGGAGGGCCGGTGGGCGGAGACAGCAAGACTTCTTGAAAGAGAACGAGGAGAGAGGCCCAGAAGAGCTATTATGGACCCTACGAGGTCATGAAGATCGATCAGGGTAATAGCTGGATAGATCAGGAGGTCAATTTTAGCAACAAGGACCTCGTCGGCCAGCCACCACGGGAGGGCAAAATGCCTAGTTGTCCGATGGTGGTCACGCTCGACGTGGCCAATTATGCTGTATCTAAAACCCCTTTGATAATGGAAGCTCCGTAAATATTATTTACCTCGCGAATCTTGATCGAATGAACCTCACTAAAAAAGTTCGACTTGAACCTTTAAGAACTCCACTAACTGGATTCGGGGGCTCCGAGGTGTACCCCCAAGGTAGAGTAAGGCTGATCACCTCCATGGGAACTCTCCTTAAGAGGGCGACAGTCGAGGTAGAATACTTGGTAGTCGACCAGCCCTCCGCGACAACATAATCTTTGGCCGCCCCGGCCTAATCGACTTCAGGGCTGTGATTTCGACTTACCACCAACTCATCAAGCTACCAACCCCAGCGGGCATTGGGGAGTTGAGGTGCGACGTCCCAACTGCCTGGTCATGCTATTCGATTTCAATGGAGAAGGTAAAGCTGCCAGATTAACGAATAATCCCCGTTCTCGACTTACCCGATGGCAGCGAAGACGAAATTGAAGACTTCGACTCCACGGATCCGGGAGGGCCCGTTAGAATGTCCATGAGAGCCAGTAAGCGGCGGAGAAAGGCTGATCGGAAGGCCGAAGAGGCTGCCCAGGTCGAATCTTCCAGCAAGACGATCCAGATCGAGTTGCAGCCAGGGCAAGCTGGGAAGGTCACCAACGTTGGTGTGGCCGAGCTGGGTAAAGAGAAGGAGCAGGTGTTGCTCATCCAATTTCTCCAAGATAACGCTAATGTCTTCGCTTGGAGCGCAAACGACCTGGTGGGGGTCGATCCATCGATTATAATGCACCGTCTGAATGTTGACCATTCCTTTAAGCCGATTAAGCAAAAACTTCGGATTCAAAGCACCGCGAGAAATGAAATCATCGACGGAGATGTTAATAAGCTAATCGATGTAGGGTACATCGTCCCGACCAAATATGTCGAGTGGCTATGCAATGTGGTTCTTGTCGTGAAAACTGGGGGCAAATGGCGCATGTGCAACGACTTAACAGATCTAAATAAAGCGTGCCCCAAAGATCCCTACCCTCTTCCACGCATCGACCAGTTAGTCGACTCAACTGCAGGGTGCGAAATGCTGAGTATGATGGATGCTTTTCAAGGCTACTATTAGATTTTCATGGCGCCGGAGGACGAGAGCAAGACCGCCTTTGTCGTGTCGAAAGGAATATATTGCTTTAAGGTAATGCCGTTCGGACTAAAAAATGCAGGGGCTACATATCAGAGACTGGTTAATCGCCTTTTCGAGGGAGAAATAGGCAAATCAATAGAAGTCTATGTGGATGACATGATAGTCCGATCCCCCAAGTCGAGCAACCACTTGACTGACCTGAGCCGAGAGTTCGATCTACCGAGGAAGTATAATTTGAAGTTGAATCCGGGAAAATGCACCTTCGGAGTCGGGGGAGGAAAATTCTTAGGCTACATGGTCAGCCAATGGGGAATCGAAGCGAACCCTGAGAAAAGCAACGCAATCCGCGACCTTCAGAGCCCTAAAACGGTTCGAGAGGTCCAGCGTCTGGTTGGCCGAATCGTGTCCCTAAATCGATTCATATCTAGATCGGCCGATAAAAGCCTTCCATTCTTCAAAATTCTGAGGAACGTCAAAGATTTCAAGTGGACGGACGAATGCGAGCAAGCATTCGAGGATCTGAAGAAGTACCTCGAGTCGCCACCATTACTTGCCAAGCCCGATCCTGGGGAAACTTTGTTCTTGTATCTGGCCGTTTCCGACGACGCCGTGAGCTCTGTTTTAGTCGCTATCCGCGACCGAAAGCACATGCCAGTCTATTATGTCAGCAAGGTTTTGCATGGAGCTGAGACCCGATACATGGAAATCGAAAAGTTTGCTCTAGGTCTTGTCCACACAGCCCGGCGGCTCAAGCCTTACTTCCAGGCTCATTCGATTACGGTCCTGAGCGATCAGCCCCTGATGCAAGTCATGGACAAGCCCGATTGCTCCGGCCGACTAACCAAATAGGCCATCGAATTGGGGCAATTCGACTTAGTGTACCAATCAAGGATGGCGTATCAAGCGCAGGTTTTGTCAGACTTTCTGGTCGAGAAGACCCCTGTGAAAACTACAGCCAAAGGTAAGGGTCGCTGGATACTTCTAGTCGACGGCTCTTCAACCTCGTCTGGGGGAGGACCCGGCGTATGTCTTCGGAGCCCGAAAGGAGACGAGCTCGACTTCGCCATCTGTTTAGAGTTCTCCACTACGAACAATGAGGCCGAGTACGAGGCCCTCATCACGGGAATGAGGCTAGCTAGAGAGCAAGGGGTCGAAGACTTAGTGACCTTAACTGATTCACAACTGGTCGCAAGTCAGATTGACGGAACATATGAGGCAAGAGAAGAAACGATGATAAAATACCTCGACCTCGCTAAGACATGGGCAGCCAGATTCAAACACTTTTCAATCGAACAGATTCCCCGTGAGGAGTACGAAAGAGCCGACGCACTCTCAAAAGTCGCCAATGGGTTGCGAGGAACAAGTGACAGATCGATTACCTTCTTCTCATGTACATTACGATCGATCGACACTAGCGTGGAATTATTGAGCATTGATCTTGCGGAACTGTCTTGGCTCGATGAGATCGTCTTTTACCTTAGAGACGGAACCCTCCCTGGTGGTCGAACAGAAAGGCGGAGGCTCATTGCCCGGTCCGCAAGTTACGCCCTCGATTCAAACGGACTGTTATTCAAACTATCGTTCAGAGAACCTGCCAAGCGATGTTTACGCCCATCACAAGTGAATGAGGTCCTCCAAGAAATCCACGCCGGGTCATGCGGGAATCATTCAAGCGGTCGCTCTTTGGTAAAGAAAGTATGTCGAGCAGGCTATTACTGGCCGACCATGATTAGATACTCCGTGCATTTCGCGAGAAGTGCCCCAACTGCCAGAAACACGCCAAGCTAGTTCATCAACACCCAAGCGAAATGATCCCCATCGAAATCTCCTGGCCTTTTGATCAGTGGGGAATCGACATTGTTGGCCCATTTTCCCTAGCCCCTCGAGAACATCGGTATGCCATTGTCTCTGTGGAATATTTCACCAAATGGGTCGAAGCTGCATCGATCCACAAGACAACATTCGTAGGGGTAACCCGTTTTCTCTGGAAAAACGTTATATGCCGATTCGGGGCGCCTAAGGTCCTGATATGCGACAATGGCCCTCAATTCAGAAGCAAGCAATTCAAGCGGTATTGCGCCAAGTTGGGTATTGGCTTGAGATTCACCTCCGTCGGACACCCTCAGGCGAATGGGCAGACTGAGGCGACCAATCGGACTATTGTGCATAACCTAAAAACGAAGTTGGAGACTAAGAAAAAGGACTGGGTCGAAGAACTCGATGGAGTTTTATGGGCCTATCGAACAACCCCTCGAACAGCCACCGGAGAAACGCCCTTCTCAATGGTTTATGGATCTGAGGCAATGATCCCGGCAGAGTTAGTCCACCCGACAGCACGAGTAACTCATCTTCGCGACCTCGACAATCAGGCTAATCGACAGTTCGAGCTAGATACGATAGAACAAAAAAGGGAGCAAGGCTACAGGCGAATGCAAAAGTATCGCGCTTCAATGGCCAAGAGTTACGATCGAAAGGTTTTCACTCGATGCTTTCATGTCGGGGACCTCGTCTTAAAAAGAGTCGATGTAACCAGACACGTCGGTAAACTCGATGCCAATTGGAAAGGTCCTTTCCGAATAGTTGAGATCGGGAAAAATCATGCCTATCACCTCGAGCAAACGGATGGTACGCCAGTGCCTCGTTCGTGGAACGCACACAACCTCAGAAAGTTTTATGCTTAACAATTGTATCAATCATGTGTTCTTATTAATAAAGAATACTCGAATTTCCCGACTATCATACTCTTCTGTTCGAGTTAAATAGTTTGGTTAGTTTGTACAACAAATTAAAAAGCAAATAAAACTTCACTCGATATCATTGCTCTTAGAGATTGAAATAAAAATTCATTAATAATTAAAGCCGACTAATGAAAGTTGACTAGAAGGTCACAATTTGGATTTTGCTACTAGGAGCATTGATCGGCGACCCCGAGTCGATTATGGATTACAACGTGGGCATTGCCCTTTAGATTTTCCGATAGGAGCACTGGTCGGCCACCCCGGGTCGACATACGACTTGCTGAAAGAAAATTACAAAAAAAGAAATCTAAAAAGAAAACCTAACTACTGAAGGCCACCAATCGACCGGCCTCAATCAAGCTCATCCTCCAAGCCTGCCCCCTCTTCAGCCTCGACTTTGAACTCCATATCCGGAAAGATTTCCCATAGAAGTTGTAGCTCTTTGAAAGCGTTGATGTCGATCACCTGGGGCAACTTCTCCGGGTCTTCCTGCCGGTTGGCGCAAATGCTTTTCGCCAAGTCGATGGTGAAGCCAAATTCATGCTCCTTCCAGTTAATCTCTTCCTGAGCGGCCGCTTTGACTGCCAGAGGTGGTCGAGGATCTGGGCAGCGGAGGTCGATTTTTGAACGATCGATGCTCTCCGAAAGGTAGCCGACTGCCCGACATTAGGCCAGACATAGGTCGAAGCCCTCCTTCATATCGCGGACCCCGAACGGCACGGTTGCCCGCTTGAAAGCGGGGGATTTCATGAACCTGTACACAGCGTACAGCTCCGAGTCGGCCATGATCTGGGCCAGGACTTCTTATATCCGAACGATAGCTTTTCGAACCCTTTCAACCTGCCCGAATCTCTCGCCATTGCCGAACGCCTCAACCGACTTAATTGATTGTGCGTTCAACTCCTCGTGGACCTCGACCAATTCCTTCAACTTCATGTCGAGCTGCTCCTTGTACACCTTTACGTTCTCCGCGGCCTCATCTCTCGACTTCTCCGCTTCCTCCATTTTCGAACTTAGTAGGGTTTTATCCATTTCTAAGTCCTCGACCTGCTTGCGGAGCCCCCTCAGCCTCCGAGTCTACCGATTCCTTCGCCTCTAATCTGGCCCTGCCTTCCTTGTAGACCTGCGCTTTTCGACTCATATGGAACATGTCTTGCACAAGCTGCACGAGAAGATCGATTAGATTGATTTGACCGACAAGATGAGGTAAATAAGAAAGAAAAGGATCTTACCCCGATGGCCTTTATCGCCGCATTCATCTCCAGCTCAATGTCCGATATCCTTCATCTCTGCCGATGATCGATTGGAGTCTGCATGCAATGGTAAACAGCTCCTAGCGATCGGTCATCCCGAGGGTTCGAACCCAACCGGCGGAATTGACCGTCGTCCTTCTTAAGCGATAGACCGCTGGGCAGATGAGGCTCTGTCACCTTCAACATCTTGAAGAAGTCGGCGATATCGTCGGCGGGGGCTTGGAATTGTTGGTTGGCCATTCTTATCACCTCGAGAGAAAACGGTTTGGGCGTCTTCTCAGTCATCGACGGCGTGGACGACAATCCTGAGGAAAAGCCAGTGTCTTTCGACTTGCTTCCACCAGCAACCACAATTTCTTTCCCCGTACCCGTAAGAATCGGCGTAGGGGTTCTGGGGGTCTCACCTTTCTTCAACTTCTTCCGCCGATCATCCTGATCGGCCTGATCCTTGTCTTTTCTCTTGGCTCCTGAGCCCTGGGGAGCCGTCGATCCGCCAGCAGCTGCCAATGGTCGAGAAGGCGGGGGTGTAGATTGAGCCGGAGGCGCCGAGGGAGCAGTTTGAGGAGTACGTGCAATGGGGGTATCGGCGGTTCCGGCTCGACTACTACGTCCTCCTCATCGAGGTCGACCAAGTCCCCTAGCAGCTGGTTCAACCGACTCATGATCTCTTTATCTGCAAGAGAGAAGAAATGTTAAGTGTTTACTCGACTTAAGTTTGACAAAAAAAAGGAGATAATACAAGGAAAATAAATTTCACTAGACAAATTCGCTCAATAAACCAAATACCGGGGTCGAAACGTCTACTCGGTATCCCCGGAACAATGCGGAAATTCACAAGCATTTTCTCCTCAATCAGCTTTTTACAGTCGAACACGCCGAGGTTAAGCAGGTCTCTAATGAAGACGTTAGACCACCTCGGAATGCCCGGGGGAAAAGTTTTACTCGGTTTCCAGTTCAAAATCCTATTATTCAAGCCGGGCCAACCCTTCTTGCTCTCAATAAAGACGAATTGCCTTTTCCATTCGACCCCATGCGATGAGGTTGGCGAGGTCATGAACTTATGGCTCGATTTGAATGACAGCTGTACAAAGCCATATCCAGAGCCGGACTTTTCTTTCGACACCTTTGCCTTGAAGAGTTCCTTCAGAACTCCCAACATCGGGATTCCAAAATATCGCATCAGTACACGGATGCCGTTTATCAACGCGTAAGCATTCGGCATCAACTGGGCCGGGCAAATGTTGAAGTGATTCAACAGCTCGAGCGTCTCTTCATTGATCGGTACCCTGAAACAAGAGTTGACGTGTTTCCAGTGAATGGCAATGCACCCCTCGGGAGGATCGGTTAATCTATGTCCGGCGGATGGTCGAAATACTCGATAACCCTCCGGCACGCCTTCGCCGCCAAATAATGTATCTCGAAGGTCGGCCATCATTCTGTCGGTAATCTTGCAAGAAATAAGCCGAAAGTCTTTTCGAAGCACCCGGTCGGGGGATTTCCTTCCGTATGGAATAACAATCAAGTCGTCCTCCTCGTCCGACCCCTGTTGGTTCAATCCCGACGGTTGTTCTTCATCGACTAGGCGCATGCCTACGGGATGGACCGAAGTAATCGGTTTAGCCGAGAGTACAACATGGGACGGAGAAGCTGACTGCCTGTCCCCGGAGTCCATCGACCTATCCATTATATTAACCTCTTCATCAGAGGCCTTTCTCGAATTTTTCGGCTCATTCCTATTTGAGCTGGCTACACTAGATTCAGAGCTGGAGCTAATCTCCTCGCTCGAACTCTGTGAACCCGAAATCGAAGTTGTAAGTGAAGACATCCCACTGCTCGAACCGATCGACTAAAATCCCTTCCGATAATTCTTCTCCTCGAAATAATAATCAAGGGGTTGATGTCAGGGAATACTGTCGAGTACGAGTCGAGATGGGGCTTCTATCACGCACACACGAAAAACTCCAAATGAAAAAGATAAAATTAAAACCAAGACATAGAGGCAATAATCGAAAAAGTCGAGTAGAGTAACTCACCGATTAGAAAGTCACTGTCTTGCGCAAACTCCTTGCTCTTCGCTCGAATATGTCGGTTGCTCTGGCGCTTGAATTCTACTAAGGAAGAAGTAAAATGAAGTGACCAGAGGGCCCTATTTATAGGAGTGTTTGGGCAGGAACTCCGAAGGCGAACCGACGCCATCATTACTCAGGGGCCCACTCCTGAGGATCAATAGGCGGTCGCCATGTGGACCATGACGCCGCCTATCGGGGGCTAATGACGTGGGCCAAAACCGCCTTCTACGTGGACGACACGTGGCCCAGCCAACCCTCTCCACGTGGCAGAAGATGCCACGTAAGAGTGAGTGAAAGTCAATAGCGAGGACCTACTGGCTTACTTCGATCGAGTCTGTCGACCAATAGCCAGGTCGAATGGCGGCCAGCCGCCGAATCGTCCTCCTATAACCTAAACAGGGGCTAAAGGGTACAGCCGAATGAAATTCGATCGCATCATCTTGGTCGATACCTTTTCGAGTCATCGGCGGACCCGCACGGCGCCGCCTCCAGCATTAAATGCTCTGAGGCAAGCCGTACAGCGTACGGGCAGCATTAAATGCACCTGACACGCGTATGGAAAAAGCAAACCACCCCTCTCAGGTATAAATACCCCCTCATTTATGTCATTTTACACACGCAATTAATACGCTTAAGTCTAAACAATCGACGTGCATCCACTCGAATACTGACTTGAGCGTCGGAGTGCCGACATAGGGTATAACCCCTCCTGTCCTTGCTCGGCCTTCTAGTTCACTTTCCATTCCATCTTTCAGGTCAACGAATTCGAGCTTCCCCAAAATACAAATTCTCGAGTGATCGACTCGGACTTCATTCAACTGACAGAATTTTGACGCGATCATTTTGGCGCCGTCTGTGGAAAAATCGTTCGAGCAAAAGCAAGACCCGATAAAATGGAATTATGCAACAGAACGCTCTCAGCCGATGGGGTAAGGATCCCGAGGCCCCCGGGCTCTTCCTTGGCTCCGACCGAGGTGCCCGAGCTCCAGAGGGGTACAGTGCCCCCCACCAGTAGTCTGCAATCAGTCCGAGCTAGACGACTACTTGGAGAAGTGCCGGGCGGAAGCCGTGGCCGCCGCGGCCAAAAACAGCGCGCCTGTTTTCCCGAAAAGACCGAGATCAAGTCCAGCGGTTCCGCCGCCAGGACAGTATCCGGCCCCATACGGGCCACCATCCAACTATGGGTATCCCTCGGTGCAGTATTGGTGGTACACGCCGCCACCGGCCTATTATCACGGCTACTATGGTAGCCCCCACCACCTGGTCCAGTCCAGTGGCAAGGGGCGGGACAGGACAATCGACAGGTCGAGGTGGTACATCAGAATCAAGAGGTTGACTCGGGTCTTCGTCGAGCAGAGAAAAGACCCATTGACGGAGATGGGCTACCGGAGCCCGAACTACCGCCTCGCAAAAAAGCTGGCAGTAAGGATCCGACCCGGACCGAGAAAGTAGACTCCGGCCTTCAGGGGAAGGAAAGGTCGGGTGTTTTTGACCGGCTGGGGGAAAAGGTAAACCCTGAAGCTCCCCGAAAGTCCAACCGTGGCCGAAACTTGAGTAAGGATGATCTGAGGAACCGACTTCCTCGAAGGGAGAATAATGAGCCCCAGAAAAGTCGGATATCAGCTAGAGAAAGAATTCGGAGAGAAAATCTCCAAAAAATCAGCGACGACGAAGAGTCTCGCGTGAACGATCGCACGCCCCGGTGGGAGCGCCATCGAGATAAACAACCAGCCATCAGGGGCCCGGCCATGCAATACCGCAGCGCTCGAGAGGCTCGATCCCCTTTTTCGGACGAGATCCTCCGGGCAATGGCGAAAGACAAGATGCCAACCAACTTGCCCCATTATGACGGAACTTCTGATCCAGGCCATCACGTCGATAGGTTCGAGATAGAAATAAGTATGTTCGGCCACTCACCCCACGTTCGAGCCAAGATGTTTGCCACGACTCTGGTCGGGGCCACCGAGGATTGGTTCTCGAGATTGCCGGCAAGAAGCGTCAAAAAATATGATAATCTGATTGATGACTTCATAGCCCATTTCTCCTCGGTAAAAGGAGATAAGCTGCCGTCCACATACCTGTACAACATCGTTCAGAAAGAAGGGGAGTCGCTCAGGGACTTCTTCACTCGATTTTCCCGAGTGGCCGTACAAGTAGAATCACCGAGCATGGATATGCTCGTTAGAACGCTATATGGATCCCTCAGAGACAAGGGTTGCGCCGACGAGATCGTACGAGAAAATCCGGACTCAATTGCCCGAGTGTTGGAGATCGCCAGCGACTGGATGCGGCTGGAAGAAGTAAAATCGGCCGCACGAGTAATCCCGTCTGCTCAACCAGTGCCCATTCCCCCATTCCGGGCAGAGTCAAGCAGGGCTGAGACAAGAAAGGAACACAAGGGAAAGTCGGAAAAAGGACCCGCGTCGACCTAAAGAAAGAATTATACCCCCCTCAACCGACCCATCGAGGAGGTATATAGTATAGCTCCCAAGCACTTGTTCATTGCTCCCCGGCCGATTCGAGAAACAAACAAGACTAAAAATTCGCCCAAATACTGCCATTTCCATCGGCAGACTGGCCACGCAACATCGGAATGCTTTGCCCTAAAAGACGAAGTTGAGCGACTCATCAAAGGCGGGCAACTTCTGGAGTTCATCAAGAAGCTCGAAGAACTTGGAGCTCGAGCTGAGAAAAGGAGAGATCACAGCCCGCCCAGAGATCGCGATGCCAAGCAGCCAATGGAGCGAGAGCAGAATCTCCCTTATCTCGGGAGAATCGAGATGATAGCCGGAGGGCCGGCCGGCGGAGACAGCAAGTCGGCACGAAAGAGGATGAGGAGAGAGGCCCAGAGAAGCTACTATAGACCCTATGAAGTCATGGAAATCGATCAGGGTCGTAGCTGGTTAGATCAGGAGGTCAGTTTTAGTAACAAGGATCTCGTCGGCCAGCCACCTTGGGAGGGCGAAACGCCTAGTTGTCCGATGGTGGTCACGCTCGACGTGGCCAATTTCGATGTATCTAAAACCCTTGTTGATAATGGAAGCTCCGTAAATATTATTTACCTCACGACGTCTCTCGAATGAACCTTACCAAAAAACTTCGGGTTGAACCTTTAAAAACTCCATTAATTGGATTCGGGGGCTCCGAGGTGTACCCCCAAGGTCGAGTAAGACCGATCACCTCCATGGGCACTCTCTCTAAGAGGTCGACGGTCGAGATAGAGTATTTGGTAGTTGACCAGCCCTCCGCGTACAACATAATCTTTGGACGCCCCGGTCTCATCGACTTCTGGGCTGTGATTTCGACTTACCACCAGCTAATCAAGTTACCAACCCCGACGGGCATTGGGGAAGTGAGGTGTGATGTCCCAACCGCCTGGTCTTGCTACTCAATTTCGATGGAGAAAGTAAAGCTGCCCGATCAACGGATAATCCCTGTTCTCGATTTACCCGATGGTAGTGAGGACGAGATTGAAGATTTCGATTCAACCGATCCAGGAGGACCTGTTAGAATGTCCGTGAGAGTGAGTAAACGACGGAGGAAAGCCGACCGTAAAGCCGAGGAAACCGCCCGGGTTGAATCTTCAAGCAGAACGATCCAAATAGAGTTGCAACCAGGGCAGGCCGATAAAGTCACCAACGTCGGTATGGCCGAGCCGGGCAAAGAGAAGGAGCAGGTGTTGCTCATCCAATTTCTCCAGGATAACGCGGATGTTTTCGCTTGGAGCGCAAACGACTTGGTGGGGGTCGATCCATCGATCATAATGCATCACTTGAATGTAGACCCCTCCTTTAAGCCGTTTAAGCAGAACCTTCGTAGCCAAAGCGCCGCAAGAAACGAAGTCATCGACGGAGAGGTCAATAAACTACTCGATGCGGGGTATATCATTCCGACCAACTATGTCGAATGGCTCTGCAATGTTGTTCTTGTCGCAAAGGCTGGGGGCAAATGGCGCATGTGCAATGTCTTCACAGATCTAAATAAGGCGTGCCCCAAAGACCCCTACCCTCTTCCACGAATCGACCAGATAGTCGACTCGACTGCCGGATGCAAAATGTTGAGCATGATGGATGCCTTCCAAGGCTACTATCAGATTTTTATGGCGCCAGAGGACGATAACAAAACCGCCTTTGTCGTGTCGAAAGGGATATACTGCTTCAAGGTCATGCCGTTCGGGCTCAAGAACGCATGAGCTACATATCAGAGACTGGTTAATCGCATCTTTGAGGAAGAAATAGGCAAATCGATGGAAGTGTACGTGGATGACATGATAGTCCGGTCCCCCAAATCGGGGTTGATCTTAGTCGGACTTTCGATCTTCTAAGGAAATACAACTTAAAGCTGAACCCGAGAAAGTGCACGTTCGGAGTTGGGGGAGGAAAATTCTTGGGCTACATGGTGAGTCGACGGGGAATAGAAGCAAATCCCGAGAAAAGCCGCACAATTCGCGACCTCGAAAGCTCCAAAACTGTTCGAGATGCACAGCGTTTGGTCGGCAGAATCGTGTCGCTGAACAGGTTCATATCTAGATCGGCCGATAAAAGCCTTCCATTCTTTAAAATTCTGAGAAATGTCAAAAATTTCAAATGGACGGACGAATGCGAGCAAGCATTCGAGGATCTGAAGAGGTACCTCGAATCGCCACCATTGCTCGCTAAGCCCGATCCTGGGGAAGCGTTGTTTCTCTATCTAGCCGTTTCCGAAGACGCCGTGAGCTCAGTCTTAGTTGCTATTCGCGACCGATTGCACATGCCAGTCTACTACGTCAGCAAGGTCCTACATGGTGCCGAAACCCAATACATGGAGATCGAGAAATTCGTCCTAGGTCTAGTCCACACAGCCCGTCGGCTCAAACCTTACTTCCAGGCTCACTCGATTACCGTCTTGACCTATCAGCCACTGAGGCAAGTCATGAACAAGCACGATTGTTCCGGTCGGCTAACCAAATGGGCCATCGAGCTGGGGCAATTCGATCTAACGTACCAACCAAGGGTGGCGTATCAAGCCCAAGTGCTAGTGGACTTTATAGTCGAAAACACCCCCGTCAAATCTACAACCAAGGATAAGGGTCGCTGGACACTCCTAGTCGACGGCTCTTCCACTTTGTCTGGGGGAGGAGCCGGTGTATGCCTTAGAAGCCCGGAAGGAGACGAGTTCGATTTCTCCATCTGCTTAGAGTTCCCCGCTACAAACAATGAGGCCGAGTACAAGGCCCTCATCGCGGGAATGAGGCTAGCCAAAGAGCAAGGGGTCGAAGACCTAGTGGCCCTAACCGATTCACAATTGGTCGCCAGTCAGGTCGGCGGA